>JAEMWC010000013.1:585000-732500 GCA_016490735.1 Pachyseris speciosa | reverse complement strand
CCACATCTGTTAAACCTTGATCACTTATCATCCTTTTTCAGAAAAGACAAGGATCATTATACAACCGAAAAGCCGAGAGGTGAATATAGGTTCCCGTGTCAATCTGCGATGTGAGGCGACAGCCGATTCAGAGCTCGAATTGCGATACTACTGGATGAAAGACGATGCTGTCTTGGTGTACGATGACAAGACCGAATGGCGCGAGTCACAGAATGTACTGACAATTGCTGACATGACAGCTTATGACGCTGCTAATTATACTTGTGTTGCGTACACACCGCTGCCAAAGAAATCAGAAGACCGGGCAACTGCTACCATTGATATTGCAGGTAAAATTTGATTGTTTCTTGGCTAAGGGTCGTTCTATGAACGCCATGGTTTCTCTTTTCTCATTCTTATTCATTCGCGATTTCCGCAGGGCACATGTCCAACACGCCCCACTGCACAGAAGAATTCAACAGAAGCTCGGTCATCTTCACATGCAGCGCACGTGACTTGAGTCACCTTTCGTGCAAAAAAGTGACAGGCCGTGGGAAACTGCACGAAAGCTCGAAAGACGTTCTCAGAGCAAACCTTCGATTCTTTTTTATTTATTTCTTCAAGAGATAGACTTTTGTACATTATGCTTTTGTTTCCCTACTAAAATGCTCCACCTTAATGCTCAAATTTTGCCACTAATATGCTCGGTCTTCCAAAAAAAAAAAAGCCACTAAAATGCTCAGATAGTGCTCATTACAGGGGCACCCAACGACATGTATCGGTAGATATCTGTTCGGTGGAGGGTAGTTCGCCTTAGGCTTTCGGCGTCAATTAAACAGTGCACTCGGATTTTCATAAGTAAAACGTGGCCTAAAAGATTCATAATGTGGAAATCATAACCCCTGAGGTTTTCGGAAAGGTCGTTATTGCTGTTTTTGGCTGTCGAAAACGTCAGCTACCATTTTCGGAAAGAAATTGAAATCTTCCGTTTTCTTTGCTTAAAAATACTAGCTAAGCAAAGTCTGAGATGGCGGGCATTTGGGTTAACTGTACAACACTATCAACTTTGAGAGGTCATTTGGTAGTGACCATGCATCAACAAAGCAACGGGACAAAAGTCACGTTTTGTCAGCATAATTACAAAACAAATTCAAGGAGACAACAGCCTGACAATGGAAGACAATATTCCAACAAGTTTGTGCAAAATTTTCTGCAGTTTGATACCCCAAACTAAACAGATTTTTAACAAGAGCCTGCCAACAAATAATTATGCAATACGCAAAGTTCAACAACACAACACTAGCCGACCGGTTAGCTCAGTGGTAGAGCACCGGACTACCGTGCGGGAGGTCGCGGGTTCAAACCCCTGGCCAGACCAATACTCAGGGTCTTTAATAATTGAGGAGAAAGTGCTGCCTTTGTAATGACATGTACATACGGTTAGACCTTCTAGTCTTCTCGGATAAGGACGATAAACCGTAGGCCCCGTCTCACAACTCTTCATAATTCTCTGATTCTGTGGGATGTAAAAGAACCACTAGGGATGAAACAAAACTATGGCAGTGACCACCCCTAGTGTCTGTCTTAATTTGATATTGATATTACGGGGGCACTCATAACTCAACTTCATTAATTGTAAACTGCGTCATAAGCAGTCTGGCAATTAGTCCCCCGGCCAGTGTTGTAAAGCGCATTAGATCATTGCATCATGGTAATGCGCTATAGAAATTAATAGAATTATTATTAATTATTATATTACACAAACTCCGTTCGAAATATATGAGAAAACAATAGGTAGAATCCCACTTATTGTGCTACGAACCACTCTTTAACGCATCTAAAGAGAAAAATAGACTATACTATATACCCCCCAGGGTAGGAAAAAAGCCAGGCATGACGTAGTACCACAACTCCCTGCGGCCCTACATCGCGCCGCTGACACGTGACACTCCATCTTTCCCGCTGTGCTACGAACACAAGAAAGGTAAGTGAGTTTTGTAACCGCTTATTTTGCATTTTTTAGGCCCTTCCACAGTCCATTTCGACTCGTTTTCAAGTCGGCTTTCTATCGGGTAGGTAGTTCCTTTTCTTTCAGGGGTGTATGTTTGACTTTCGCCATGAAAACGTCGAAACGACGTCGCTCACGATCGAGCTGGGTCTCGTTCGAGATCACAACATGATGCTCGCCGAACTGATTCAGAGCGTTTACATTCTGCAAGCCCTCCTAAACGCCCAAGGACTTCTGGTGAAGACCAGGCATATCTGTCCACTATTTTGAAGACCTTACAGCAGGTTCAAGACGACGTGAAGTCCACGAACCTCATCGATCGAAGATTGCTGGCAACAAAGCCTGACGGCTTTCCCGCCAAAGGTGAACGTGGAATCAGACACACTTTTTGTGCTGGCATATGATGTCCACCCACGAGGGCTCTGTTACGGCTTTTAAGCCACCAACTCAGGCTAATGAGCCACCAACTCGGGCTAATGAGCCACCAACTCGGGCAAATGAGCCACCAACCGGGGTTTTTGAACCCCACAGTGAGGCTAATGAGCCTTCCAACGACGATGAATCAGAGTATCGGGACAAATGTTCCCCCAAATGGCGGTGATCTCTGTGATCCACAATTGCAGCATTTTTGGGAACCAAAAGCAGGTTTTGCCACATGTTTGCCAAAAAAAAAAAAACCAATAAAGAAATAAAATAAAAACTTCCATCGGAAGTTATCTTACGATCAAGTAAGTGATATTCTTGACAATTACTCCATTCCGTCGGTGGATTGTTTGTCTTCTTCCACTGAAGTCTCGAAAATATACACAAGAGCGAGACAAAGAACTAGCCTTTGTGCAGAGGGCTATGCTGAACATAACAAGCCCCCTATGTTGTTTGCATGATGCATTAACATCTAACAAGGATGTCCCCAAATAAGACATGAAAACTATTTTAGAACAATTGCTTTGCTTGCTAGGCTCAGCAAATTACCAATTCTCTACCTTGAGAGGAAAGAAAATCCTTGTGGCCTTAAATAAAGATAATATTGGCCTAGCTGAGCAGTCTCTTCCCAGCGCTAAGCACATGCTTTTCGGGGATGACTTTCCTTCTATTGCTTCAAAGCAAGCAGACCTATCTTGAGGCCTTGCTAAGAACTTGGCATCTGCTTTGAATTCACAACCGACTAAGCGCCCTCACCTTGGGGCAACGCTTGCTACAACAGGGACAAGCCCTCAGGTACTTCCAATAAGTATCAAAGTACCCACCCCCCCCCCCCCCAAAAAAAAAAGGGGCATTCCTTTCAGGTCTCCAAGCCCGAGGCAAAAGAATCGACGAATTCATAGACAAGTGGCGGGACATAACCTCCCATCCATAAAAATTCTCAGTATTGTTTTGGGTTACAAGATTACGTTGCAAACCTGTTCCTAGTTCCCAAAAGAGGTGGAACCTTCAGGCCGGTAATAGACTTACGTTTTCCGTACAAGTTCGTAGAGAACTCACATTTCAGATGGAGAACATCTCTTCCCTGAGGTCTCTTTTTCGAAGAGGCGACTCCCTGAAGACCACAGAGTTGAAAGACGCATACCTGTCAGTTCCAGTCCACAAGGACTCTCAGAATCTCCTGGAATTCCTCTGGAGAAGCAAATGCTATGCCTTTCAAGGCCTATGTTTTGGCTTAAATACCTTTCCTAGGGTCTTGACCAAACTCTTAAAGCCGGTAGCAACATGCTTACGCAAACGGGGAGTTAGTATGCTTCTGTATCTCAACGACTTCTTAATCTTGGGTTCTTCTTCCCAGGAGGTACAGAGAAACACAGCTATGGCTGTTACTCGCTTGGAAAACCTAGGCTTCACAGTAAATCAGGAAAAGTCGTGTTTAATCCCAACCCAAATAATATTGTTCCTGGGTTTTGTAATCGACTCCACTGTAGAATCATACATACATTACTTTATTTACCCTCGGATTATAGAGCAGCTTGTGCAGCTAATATCTCCGAGCATTTAACCATCAGATGAGAGAGAGAGACCACCACACCGGGAACTATGTCCCCTACTCTTTTTTAAACAGTGAACCTCCCGAAGGAGAAAGTTGTAAAGAGTATTTGCAAGAGGGCGATTTTCAACTCCAACTAAACCTGTGCATCAACTAGCCAGCCTTCTGGGCACACTAGAGTCCTGTAGCCTGGCCGTTTGACAGGCACCCCTTCATTTCAGATACAGATCCAATTGGTCCATGCTTACACAGGTCCAAAGAAAACTTCAATGTGACATTCACACTCGACCACAACCCCATGGAAGAACTCCAATAGTGGCTGTTGAACATCACTTCTGTGAATGGCAGCCCAATCACACCCCCAGATCCGACCTTGCTCATAATGACCAATGCATCCAAGACAGGATGCTTTGCTGTTTGCCAAAGGCATCGCACAAATGGGCGTTGGACAGAAGACGAAAGCACCTTCACATAAACGTATCAGAGCTCAAGGCTGCCTTCTTCGCCCCAAAGTCTTTTCTAAAGAACCTCTCAAGGTGGTCTGTCTGAGAATAGACAACACTACAGCAATAGCTCATGTCAACTGTAAGGGTGGTACGAGGCTGACTTGCCTCACAGCCCTAGCTCTTGAACTCTGGAGATGGTGTCTCGAGAGGGACATAGTGATATCGGCCCAACATGTACCCGGCAAATTAAACACCATTACAGACACGGAATCGAGGGTGTTGAATGACAACAGTGAATAGAAAATCAACCCTCAGATAATCTCTCCCTATATGGAAGAGTGCAAATTCGATCTGTTTTGTTCTCGCCCATCTCCTTAAGTATGCAAACTGGCGTCTGGGACCTGGTGCATTGCACACGGATGCTCTGACAATGAACTGGGTACCCTTCAAGAGTTATGCCTTCCTCTCCTTCAATCTTATACCAGGTGTACTGAACAAAGTAACTCAGGGCAAGGCAGACATCATATAAGTCACCCCATCTGGGAAGCACAGCCACGGTGGTCTTCTTGTCGACCATTCAGTCCTCATCCCTACCACCAGGCACTTCTTGAATGACCCAGCAGACCCCCAAGGGATACACCCAATGTTTCTCAGGCTACACCTAGCCATGTTTCCCATCTGCGGAGACAGTATCAAGCAATGGGAATTTCTGGAGACGTTACTAAGATATTCCTTTCAGCATCTCACCCCTCAACACACAAAAATTATCAATCAGCTTGGGTGCGTTGGAATCGTTGGTGTGATAAAAGAAAGGTTGATCCTTTTTTGGCACCTTTAACTGACATCCTACTACACCTAACTGAGTACTTCAATAGCAAAGCAGCTTTCCACTTAGTTAATGTTACATGCTCAGCTATCTCCACCACTCATGCTTAGCTGGATGGCCTACCTGTGGGTCAACAACCCTTAGTTATCCAGCTGCTAAAAGGAATGTTCAACGATCGTCCCCATAAACCTAGGTACTCCCAAACTTGGGACATAAATTTTGTCACTCAATACCTGGCATCGTTTGGTAGTAACAGGTCACTGTCTCTCATGCAATTGTCATTTGAGCTTGCAATGCTATTCTCTTTAACCTACCTGGAAAGGGTCTTGGTCCTAACCAAACTGGATCTCAGTCACTGCCGCATACTTCCAGGGGGTGTAGAGTTTACACTTTTGGCTCCTTACCGTAATTGTAAAAGAGGCTCTACTGATCATCATCCGAAGGTCTTCTTTGCACGATTCCCTTCCAACTCCGATCTATGCCCTGTTGCGACGTTTCGCTCGTGCTTAAAGGCTACACATGCGATCCGTCCAGTTATTCCCCTCCAAGGTGGATCTGTTGTTTATCTCATATGTAAGCCTCTTAAACCGGTTACAGCCCTTTCCGTCAGGAGGTGGCTATGTACACTACTGACTGTCTCTAGTGTCGACACCAATATTTTCAAAGCACATTCCGTGCGCAAGGCTAAAACTATGGCAGCAGCCAATTCCAACGTTCCCTTATCAGACATTTTAGGGATGGCTGATTGGTCTACTCCTTTCGACTTTCCAGTGTTTTTATTACAAACCCGTTCACAGCTCAACATTTGCTCATGCGGTTATTCACTGGCACTATTTGTAGCTGTTTGCTCAACATTTGTTGTGTTTGTGGAACTGAAGATTTGCAACCTGCTATTGTTGACATTTGCCTTGCTTCCTTATAAGCATTGTCACTTTGGCGTTTCTTTGTTTTGGGTTGCATTAAAATATTACCAGTTGTATTTGATTGTTTGCCTTCTATTGGCACCGCTGTTTTTTGCGTTGAACTCTACCTATTGTTTTCTCATATATTTCGAACGGAGTTTGTGTAATATAATCACAATTATACCAAGGCCGCGAAGCGGCCTGCCAGTATAATTTAAATTATATTAACAAACGAAGTGAGAAATATATGAGGACCCACCCACCCGTCCCTGTCAGCAGTGTCACCACATTTAGCTATGTGTAGGTGCCATGCTCTACTACGGTGCCAATATAAGAACGATGGTGTTAACCGTCCACAGCGTTGAAAGAATGGAGTGTCACGTGTCAGCGGCGCGATGTAGGGCCGCAGGGAGTTGTGGTACTACGTCATGCCTGGCTTTTTTCCTACCCTGGGGGGTATATAGTATAGTCTATTTTTCTCTTTAGATGCGTTAAAGAGTGGTTCGTAGCACAATAAGTGGGATTCTACCTATTGTTTTCTCATATATTTCTCACTTCGTTTGTTAATATAATTTAAATTATACTGGCAGGCCGCTTCGCGGCCTTGGTATAATTGTGATTATTATTTATTATTACTAGCCGCTTTCAAGGTCTTTCCTTACCACTACAAGAACTCTTGTTGAAAATGTTGATGCAAATGAAGAGAAATGATGTTATGAAAACCTTGACGACACAAAAAGTAGCGATACTCGGGGAAATAAGCTGGATGAACATGGATTATAGCAAAATAGCGCTCACTGGCAATTTGCATATTTTCCCTCTGTCCAAAATTCAGCGCAGCATGCAATGTATCTTGGATGAACATGGGTCTTTAAGCTTAATCCAGGGATCTTTCTGTTACACACATGGGTAAAGGGGCACTGTCACCTAATTATTTTGAATAAACCCAAAAATGTGTAATGCAACAATGAAGCTTTTTAAAAAATTTTGCACTCTTGTCACAAAAACTTAATACATGCACGGAAGCTATTTGCGGTTGTTTATGGTTATGGATGATTTGAAGGAAGTGAGCTGTAACTTGCAAAGAGTTATAGGCTAAATTATTTCAAGTTTTGTCATTGTGTCTTTTGGAAACCTTGCCATAAATTAATACTAATTTCTTTTCTTTCCACGAAATAACTTGAATCACCTCCAATTTTCTACATGGGCCATTGGTGTAACACAAAAAGTACTGGCGTCTCACAATTTGAACAAACTTATAACCTGAATTCCTGTGATGTTTTGTATGCTAGCTTTTTGTCATATTGAATTAATGAATTGAAGAATTTGTGTGTCTAAATAGTTAAATTTAAGTAAGGCATTTAACATTGTCATTTAATATGGTATATTATTGACTGATAATGTATTATATTATCAGTCAATAATATACCATCTGGATAATTAACTATCACACCCTGTGAAACTGTGTGTAACATCGCCTTCAGGATACTTAACCACCGACAAGGCCATAGGTTGAGTTAGCTAAAATCAGGCGATATTCCACAAGATTCAGAGCAGGATTTCATTGTTTTATTATTCAACGTTGTCATCTTATAACAAAGCACATTTTACTGCGTTTATTTAATTATGACAAAAAAATGGAAAAACTGTCATTATTACTCGGGCTTCCCACGTCTCGTGGGTTGCCCGAGTCTAAATTCTTCTTATTCTTTGTCGTCGAGCTCACTTCCAGGATTTCTGCGCAAGCACTAACTAAAATCAACAACTTACAACAGCAAGAATGATCCCTTTTGTCACGTATCAGAAAACGTCGATTCACCTCGTGTCTTTGAAGTCTGAGCAACTAATATGTTAAGAGAAGTGTCTATACGAATGTTTGCAAGTTCAACTGCGAGAAGAAAGCTTTTAACATGACCAATTTTATCTCCAGATGTTTAGAATTAGACTGTCGTGTTTCCCTGTGTCCGCTCCATTGAGAGGTACATTTTGTTGAATAACTCAAGTACGGGATATCATGTACCCTGCAAAATGACTGAGATTTGGCTTACATTTGACTGGAATCCATTTTGCAGCTAATGAGCAGTCAAATGGCAGGTGTCTTACAGAATTTAGAGAAAACTGTGGGCTGCACTTTGACTGCACTGATCCATGATCTGCAGCAGCCAAGCAGCAGTCATTTAGCGGCTGAAGGTTTGCTGCTGAATGACTGCAGTTTGACTTGCTTGTAAAATTATCAAGTACACGATCTATAAATAAGCTAGCTGTGGCCCGCAATGCATGAATATATAAAAACAAAGCCATGAGCTAAAATATCGGACTGAAGACAATTTTGTTGAAATTTTAAGCTTAAAACCTTAAGACTCATTAACTGATAACCTCCAGGAAACTTACACCATGTAATTTTATCGATTCTGGAGAAAGGGAAGCAGCAGACTGATCGAGACTGATCTTCATGTAGGTGAGCAACTTTCACTGCTCTGTTTGTAGTGGCAAACGAAATTCAGCCACAAAACTTTTCCATGTTTCTTAGGTATTCTGTAATTTTGTTGATACAGTTCACCTGATTGTAATAGATTGAAAATTTGTTGCGTATTGTGGTCATCAGCAAACATAAATTTAGTCATCTCGGAGCTGAACAAAATTAACTTAAGATCTAGATCTAGCAAACTTCCCTTACAATGCGTATACTGGTGTTTTGTTATGATTTTATAGAATGAAGTTGGCCTCTTTGTTTTCAATGTACATTTGTGATAGCTACATTTACAAGTTCTTTATTTTATTCAAATAATAAACACTTGGTTTGGTTGTGACTAATTAAACCAAGTTCAATTCTTCTGCTTGTATTGATGATCATTTGTACAATACTCAAATGACTGTAAAGCTGGTCAAGTAATGCTCAAACAAAAATTAAATAAATTTCAACCAAAGTCGAGAACAGTTTATCTAGAAGCCAAATTTCACAATCTCATGCCCATCTGGTCCATGTGTGGTGCATAAAATACATGAATTTTACTTAAGGATTATAAATAGAAATTTGACTGTTTATCAGCTGCAAAAAGGCTTTCATCATCTGAGCTTATCTGCACAATGACTGCATTTCTTTGATCTGACTGACAGTTTGCAGTTAAAATGTAATTAATAACAGGAAATACCCTGAATTCCTGAGCTTTACAGGTAAACATCAATTTGACTGAAGTTTGACTGCTTCTTCACATTGACTGCAGAATGGCTGTATTTTGATTACATTTGAAGTCATACAAAAGTCAAAAATTGAAAGAAATAAAGTAAACCTGCAGTTAGCTCAAAACAGCCAAATTGCAGTTATGTGGCAGTCAACAGAAAGTAAAAAAAAATACCGGTAGCTGCTGCAGCACTGCCAATTTGGTGAGGGATAAAGAAATAGACTCCAACACAAGCTAAGTGCAATGTGTCCGATGTAGGAAAGACAAACTTCTCTCTATTCTTTTGTTTAGCACTAAATTAGGGATACAATACTGTTTTTTGCAAGCCCGAATTTAGGTTAATTGTAGCCTCTTGTTTTGTTTTTTTTTTCTCTCCAACACATTGAAATTACATAATTATATCACAAGATATCTGTCAAGTACGTGGGACGTATGTCGAGTGCAACTTGACCATATTTGGAAAGTGTTATGATAATTATGTTGAATAATAATGCAGGATATCTATTGAGTATACCCACAGCAATATTGAGAGTACTATGACCAAATTTGGACATTGCCACTGTGTTGACTGATATTAATAAAATTATAAAATGGAGAAATGATCCTCGCAGTTGTGAACACATTTTGCACAATAATATTGTATAAACAAGTCTGAAAAAAAATTCAGGACTTCAACGGGGGGTAAACCCATGCCCTTGCAATACTGGTGCGATGCTCTAGCCAACTGAGCTATGAAGTCACTGACATTGGGAGCAGGTAAATTTTGGGTTCATAATAATTATGAAGTCAACCCAAAATTGACCTGCTCCCAATGTCAGTGACTTCATAGCCCAGTTGGTTCCTGTGAAAGAAATGAGTGTGAATGATATACGCAATAAATAAACTGAATAAAATGAATAAATTGCATTCACAACTGCGAGCCTGATCATTATTTCATTTCATTTCCGCAGTTCATATATGATTTATTTCATATATCATTCACGATGAAATATAATTATATAGCAATTTCCATTTCTTCATTTGGGAAACATGGTCATTTTCATGTCGTGTACTGATGCTTACTCTTTTACCAACAACTTGCTGCTCCTACCAGGATGTGTGGATCACTGCTGTTTAGCCTGTTGCGCAGTGTGTAGGTTATTTTACATCCCCTTCAAGCTTTATTAGTAGTATAGGAGTTGGGGGTACCAGACCACTTTTATGGTCTGTAACCAAACCCAACTCCTACACTACTTACCATATAATGGCTTCGTATTCTGGTCTCGTATTCTGGTCTCGTATTCTGATCTCGTATTTTGGTCTCGTATTCTGATCTCGTATTTTGATCTCGTATTCTGGTCTCGTATTCTGGTCTCGTATTTTGGTCTCGTATTCTGATCTCGTATTTTTAGCAATCTATATATTTTTTAAAATGCGTGACTTTCTCGGAAAAATCACCATGCGTGACATTCTCGGAAAAACAGGGAAACCCCCTGTAAAATGAGTCATCGCTAATAGTTATTGTTTCAGATCATGAGACGGTCGTATGATTATTTCTAACCAATCATAATGAAACAAGTAAGAAGTGCTTTATTATAAATTCTTAAAGTAAAATTTACTGACAATTTTTACTTAAAAAGTTTATGCTAAAGTTTGTTATCAAACTCAAACCAAACCCAACTACTACACTACTTCCATATAATGGCTTCCAACTTTTGATCTCGTATTTTTGATCTCGTGTTTTTAGCAATCTATATATTTTTAAAATGCATGACATTCTCGGAAAAATCACCAAGTGTGACATTCTCGGAAAAACAGGAAGTCGATGATACAATTCGATGATATCATATTATGATCTCGTATTTTTAAAATGCATGACATCTTTGGATTTACTATTTTAGATTTTATAGTGCCCGTATGCGTAACTGTTGACTCCGTCTTTTGATATATATCTTTTGTCGTCAAAGCAACTGAGTGATACTTTGTTGATTTCATAACTTCCTAATTGATGGTTTTGACTTCTGATTGTTTTCATTTTATGATGCATCTGTTTATTATTAAATAGTGTCTCTTTATAATTTTCATGTTTGATGTTCTTTTTTATAACGATCTTTTTGATCCCTTTAGCAGTCTTTCCTCCTGTTTGGTTGTCTTTCATATAACTATACATTTTTGATCTTAGACCAACGAATTCACAAATAGGAACACCAGCAGCTTCATCTTTGAATTTACCAATTACTTTTTTATTTGTCTTATCAAAATACGGTGAGCTTTCAGGGTAGTCGCTGTTATCAAATTTATTTTTATCATTCCAGAAGTCTGAGTAGACATCTTCAGCTTCAATTTCATAGGTTAAACTGTCTCTATCAGTAAATAGAAGTCTAGCCTTATCACCATACTTCTCTTTAATGTAGTTGTAATGAAAGTCATACATCAAAACCTTACTAAGATCTAGGATACACATACCCACATATGCCGGCCTGTTTACGGTGAGTGTTTCTTTAATCTTATGAACAGCTACAAGGTTTTCATTGAAGATCTTACTGCTTACATAAGTAGGTTTACTTGTTAGTTTAATGAATTTTTTATCATCAGTTACTAATCTAACATCAACTCTCTTCCTTAAGTTCTCCATTGTTTTACCAAATACAGAGTTATTCATCAACTTGAAAAAGTCTTTTTCAAATGCGTTTTTGGCGTTAGTTCTTTTCTGTGTGTTGAAATCGATATATTGCCTGAGCCATTGGGATTGATTGAACTCTAACACTCGATGAACTTTCATTATTTTCAAACCAAGATCTGTATATAATTGAAGGTTTCTATAGTGTAGAACATATTTCTCTTTGTTGCTTAATGTTGGTATCAGTTTATGTACCAAACCAGTAGATATCTTGTATTTGTTAGCTATCTCCTTACAATAGTCTGAAAGCATGTTATTGGTTACTTTCACCTTTTCAGGTCCAAGTGGGTAATCATTATGAAGATTGTGTAACTCTTTTGAGTATTCCAGGTCAACTTCCAGAATCAAACCCTTTGCACTATCTTCTTTGTACTTGGCTAGGTCTATCTTATCGATCTGTTTTTGTGTCATCCATCTGAATCCGCCTGTTGGAAGGTATTGACTCATTGCCCAACCGTATAGATTATTAGCATCGAGATACATGATATACTTTGAGGGCGCCTTCTCATTGTATTCTTTCATGTATTTATTGTTTGCTTTACCATAACGATTGGCTATATAGCTGATTCCACCACGCAGGCCCTTTTCAATGAACTGGAACATATCAATGTCAACCATAAGCTCTAGTTTGATGTCAGTCATTTTCAGCATAGCATCCCATGACAAACCAGGAGATGTGAAATAATGGCATGGGTCCAGTTTGTAGTATTCAAGACATGTTTTCCTGAAGTTTTCAAATACATCAGCTAATAGAAGGATGTCAGATTTCAAATACAAGTCATGGTATTCACCTATATTTTTGAGAGAAAATGTATTCCACACAGTCTGGGCATGTGTATAGTCTTTATCACTTATATGTTCATCACTTAATATGCTGTAAAATTCTTCTTTTGATGGTAGTTTTTCATTGAATTTATTAAAACTGTCCATGTAGTCGTAAGGGTATACCCCTTTTCTAACCATTAAATCAAGATCATTACCCTTGAACTCTTGAGAGGTATATTCTAATGACTCTTTTGGTAGATTGCAAACTAGTTTTTCCAAACTTGAGCTCATGAATTGGAAACTATCGATGAAGGTTAAATTATTACCAAGCATGAAAGCCATATACTTTTCCATGTTGTTTGGTATAGCATTGATTGTCATTTGACACTTTTCACCTTTCTTATTTGTGTAAGTGTGTTTCTTGACAATAGCACCAATCTCTTGCATAATGAAATGGCTGTCATAACCTCTTAGATTATGGAATATAACAGGTATTTTTATTTCTTCTGGGTTTACTCTAAGTTTTAGATTACATTCCTGATGAGCTGAGCCTCTGTATTTACCAGTGATGTGGCAATGATCTCGAACTCGAATATCTTTATCAGTATATTTTTTATTGCAAATGTGGCATTCTTTAGCTTTTTGGAATTCCTCCTCATCCTCTTTCGTCATTTTTAATGGTTTGTTGAATTCCTTTTTCATGATATTTTTGCAATATTTAACTTCTTCCATCATTTTTTCCATGAATTTGTACACAGCTTTTTCACCTCTATATATTTGTATTGGTTTTGTGTATTTATCATCATAACAACAAACTACTTTGTAACCATATCCACAGTCTGTATGTCTTTGATAAGTTTCAGTGTATGACGAATCATTATTTTGTTGACATCCCTGAATCTTTTCTGTTATGGCCTCAAAGTCAGCGTAGATTACAAATGGTACTGGCAGTTGTTTATGGAAGTTGTTGAATTTCAATATGTTGTTATTTTTGTCAGGCATTTTTATCGCTTGTGTGCCATTCACCTGTATACAGTTTTCTTTGTGATCAGTTAATACTCTTTCAGAGCTGAAACACTGAAGACAATGCATGCAGAAATGCTTTCTTTCCTTATGTTTCGTCTGATTGTACATCAACTTGTTGAAATCTTTGATCAAGACATAGTGCTTGTTTTCATTTTCTGTTATCAGAAGCAGATTCAAGCAGTCTTCATATTTTTCTTTTGAAACATATATTGGATATGGTTGTTTATCTTCATAACCGAAAACATTTATGTTGATATCATTTTGTTTTTCAATCTTGTTGTAATGTTTTGTTGTGACTGGGAATTCAATCCCATTATAATTTAAGTTGTCTACATATTGCTTGTCTGATTTTTTAATCCTCTGTGGGTGATTGTCTTGTGGGTTTAAGTGTCTGATGTGACACCATCTGAAGCATTCATTATCCTCATTTTTTATATTAATCAATCCCTTTGCACTGTTTCTGAGTTCCTGTGGTAGTTTAATATATGAGGAGCCATTCATTGGTTGATATATAAGATAATGATTGTCAACAGATTCGATTGTCCAACCAGAACCTTCAGATACCCATTGAGCTATCTTATTTAATATTTGTTGTTTTGATGATTGTAGTGATTCAGTGACTTCCAGATTATTCACAATTGTTTGAGCTATACTGTTGAAATATGCAGTTTTATATTCTGTTTTTCCGTCAGACATTTTTGTGAATGTCACCCTAAGTGTTTCAACAAATTTCAGTCCTTTCATTTCATTTAATAATTTTTTGATATGTGTTTCGATTGCCTTTCTTGTGTTTTGTAGTTGCTCTAGCGGGTCTTTGTCATTTTTAATACTTATTTCATAAGACTTTGTGTAGCCTTTCAGAGCTTTGTTTAAAATCTCTATCTTAGTTCTTGGTGCTGGCATTGGTTTGTAAGTTCTTGGTGCTGGTATTGGTGGGGATGGTAATCTTTTCCTCTCGAAATAATCAACCCGTTCTTTCACGGTTTGTCTTGGTGTTGGAACTGGTTTGGTATCATCTACCACAATAATTTTAGGCTTCTTCTCTTGCTTTAATAGCAAATTGATGAGCTGAGATTTGCTCAGTTTCTTGAGACTCTTCTTGTCCATACTACTAGTTGAGATAATTTTTTCCATTTGGTAATATATCTATAGTAATATCTGTTTAACTATGATCATGAATAAAACCATTTTAAAGAAATATTATATAGAACTATATTATAATGAGTAAGATTGAAATTAATGAATGCGTTTATAATATTCATCCGATTTATGACTTATATGCTTCTGATATGGATGGGAATGTTATAAATATTGTCAAAAAAGTGCAAATGAAAGGAGTTAAGCATCGTGCAGGATATATGAATTGTAGAATAAGAAAATATGGCGGTAAACCAAAAACATATTATGTTCATCGTTTTGTATGGGAATGTCACAATGGCATTATTCCAGAAGGAAAAGTAATTGACCATATCAATAACATAAGAGATGATAATAGATTATGTAATTTACAGCTTGTTACACAACATTTGTTGCTAAAATTTCATTTGTTGCTAAAACTCATGAAAATAAAAAGTGTGTGAAAGCGATTAATGTAGTCACTAAAGAAGTTTCATATTTTAATAGTATGTATGCAGTCAATCAACATCTTCAAATAAATGCTGGTATTGTTAAAATGGTATGTGAAGGCATTAATAATTGTAAATCAGGTATTTCTAAAAAGGATGGGTGTTCATATAAATTTGAGTATGTTGAAAAAGAAGATATGCCTGATAATTATTTGAAATCAGCTAATAAACGTCGAAACAGAGTCCCCGATGAAGACAAAAAGAAACACCAAATGGAAGCTGTGAAAAAATGGCAAAATAAAGAATACGAATGTCCAAGATGTGATAAAGTAATGAAAAATGGTAATAAACAACATCACAACAAGAAATGTAAATAAATAGCCGGAAACAATAATATTTTTGGCTACATAATAGCAAATAAACAGTATATACTGTATCGTTTGATATAATATATATATTAGATAATATTCTCTTAAAACGTTTCATACATTTCTTAAATCCTTGAACAGTATCCAACTGTTAAATTCATCACTATACCCCTTCCACTTCACCAAAGCTTGCTTCTTTTTATAATCTCTGCGAATGACTTTATCAATACGGAAAACATCCTGTCTGGCTTTTAATAATTCAGGTTCATAAAAACTCCCTTGAATATCTTCACCTCTGAGATCTTTTAGTTTGTATGTTATTGGATTAGTGTATTGGATCTTATCAACTGTAAACACTTCCTCAGTCCAATTTGGTTTATAGCCCTTGTCGAACACATTCCGTTTATACTTAGATATTCGGACCTTGTCACCAACTTTAAAATTTGGTTTAGCTGATAATGGCTCCATATCACCATATAGATTAAAGTAAACAATACCTTCATTCCTCTTTTTACTAGCTTCTGTAGGTGTCATCTTTATGCTTGAATGTTTGGTATTATTATACTGTTTTACTAATTTTGGTAACATGTCTAAATACTGTGTATTACCTTGAACAGTGAACTGCTTCCACATTTTGGACTTCATTGTTCGATTCCATCTTTCAACCACTGAGGACTTTTCTTCATTTTCAGTAGAGTACATCTGTATCCCATTTTTCTCTAGCAAGTCCTTCAAGTGTTTGTTGTAAAACTCTTTACCTTTATCAACCCATAGATATTGTGGTTTTCTGCCTTCCTTGAATATTGTTTTGAATGCTTCAGTGACAGATTCACCTTTCTTATCCTTCAATGGGACAATCCAACCATATTTGCTGAAGACATCAATAACCATAAGAAGATATCGATAACCTTTATTCCATTCACTAAACTGTTGCATTTCAACTAGATCACTTGCCCAAATCTCATCAACATGATTTACAATTATACGCCGCCGAGTGAAATTTCGTTTTATGGGTGCATGTAATTCATCAGCTAGTTTTTCTTGCCAGTTTTCTTCACTCGACGGCTTTTTCCGTTTTTTGGAACACCTAAACCTAGTTTCTCCTTTGTTGCAATTGCATTACGAGCCAACATATGTCCCCATTGTCTATCTTTCCATGGAATGGCATCAAGAGCAGCAACCATTTTTCGGTCTGCTTTATTCTTGCATTTCCTATCATCTTTACAAATGGAGTAATCAACATCATGTTGCATGGCAACAGCATCTGTTCTTCCTGTTGGCTGCTGATATATCTCAATTATTTCACCAGTTGTTGGATCGTATTTAAGCTGCTCATCAAGAGGATTGTATGGACCTGTGTAATTATGACCAGGCAAAGTCCAACCTGATTTTGGTTTAGGAAGCTTACCAATAGCCTTATGAATATCAATAGCACCACCAAATCCTGGAAACGTAAAAGTTGGTTTTTCTGCCCATCCCATCTTTTTCACAAAACTTGTGTAGGAACCTTTGTAACCCTCGGCCTTAGCCAATTTGTATTGCTTTTTGTAATACTTGATGCGTTCTTTAATGTCTGTAATTTCTTTTTTGTTTGGTGTTTTTAATAAATTAGGATCTGTCAATAATTCAATTCCCTTTTTATAATCTACTTGCCATGGAGACCATGCTACACCTGATTTTATTGCATCGTCAATTAATGAACCTCCACGTGTATAATCAATGCCCTTAATATCTGTTATATGGGTTTGTCTCTTATCAGCACGCTTAGGACGTATTTTTGTACTTAAATCAAATAATGCTTTTTTTCCAACTGAACTAATAGCTGGTTTTACAAGGGAAAGTCCCTTATTTACTAAATATTGCTGTGTTTTAGGATCACGTAATGCTTCACTAGCATAATATCTTCCTGCTTTCCATGCTTGTGGTAGAATTACATCCTTCATTGCCATCCCTGCGAGATCCAATCCTGTTGTTAGTAAGCCCGCCCCTTTAGACGGGCTACCCCGTTTCCCTGGTTCTTAACAAATTTAGTCTTTGTAATCCCACATTCACTGCAAGTGCATTTCAACATTGTTCGACCATTTTTTGTCTTTTGATATCTTTCACTTCCTGGCACACATTCAGTGACTTTCTTCTGTTTGACACAATATGATTTTACCATTATACATATTAGTTAGATATTTTCGAAGTAGTCTATGATGAATCTGTGATTGACACTCGCATCTGTTGAACTAAATTTGGAATTGTGTATTGTATCCAGAATCGATCTGCCTTTTTGTCTCTCGAGAAGATAGTACAAACACCAATATCCACACAAGACTGAATCCCTTTCTTGTATCTCATCACCAGAGTATTCAAGTTGTTTTCCGCTTGTCATCATATATATTTGAACTTCTGTTGGCATCATCAAACCAAAAGAGTCGAAGTATTCACAGTATGTGTCCATATTCCGATAACATACCCAATGAGTGCCAGGTCCAATCCGACTGTCAAGATTGACTATTCCACATTCTTTGTTTTTGATTTGTCTTGGCAAAGCATCCCGACTGAAAACTCCTCTAAAATGTTTTATTCCAAGTTGTTTTACCCAATTCAATAAATCAATGTTGGATAATGGTTTATTTATGAATTTTAGAGTATTGGGATTGAATTGAATGGACTGTTTTTGCCTAATAGAAGTCCTTTTCCTGAGGTCTTTTTTGAAGTTCTTTTTTTTTTTCATTCCAAAACCGATTGGGTTATCCCATGTACCAACAACTGGGGGTGATATCCATGGAAACAAATCATGTTTTCCACCACTTTTTTTTATTGCAATGGTATCTGGAACGTGAACGGGTAATGACCGTCTCGGACGACTGTGTTCAACATGCAAACCCTTCCCTGTTAATTTTCTAATTGCTTCTATGGCTAACGGAATTCCAATACTGGCGAGTATTGTTCCAAT
Organism: Pachyseris speciosa; assembly: GCA_016490735.1. Classification (NCBI taxonomy): domain Eukaryota; kingdom Metazoa; phylum Cnidaria; class Anthozoa; order Scleractinia; family Pachyseridae; genus Pachyseris; species Pachyseris speciosa. Next base: position 713,855 of record JAEMWC010000013.1, on the reverse strand, counting down.
ACCTTTTCCATTTTGATTTTTTGTTGGATTTATAATAAGTTGTCCACCAGACTGCATTGCATTGATAATATCTTCTTTCTGCTTCTTTGTCAACATATCCTTGTAAGCTATTAACATATTAATTTTGTCTTGTGGAATAAGAAATCCTCCTTTTTGTTTCTTCCCGAATAGTTTATCAACACCGAGACTTGCTAATGAAGAAAGAGCACCTGTAGCCAATACTGGAGCTGCCTTAGTTGCATATGACAATAGTTTTGTTCCAAGTGAAAAAAGACTTGTCCAAAGAGAACCTCCATGTACAACAGCTTTTCTGATTTGTGATTTTGATATAGAAATGTCTGATCCTTTTTTCATTTTTTGAGCTTTCATCAATCTTTTGATTTGTGTCTTAGTCAACATAAGTTGATCATTGCCTGATAATTCACTATGCGATAACCTCAATGTTACAGCTGAATTTGATTTCATGGCTTTTGCAAGCTTTTCTTTCTGACCTCGTGAAAGTGTCACTCCATGAGGATAATAAGTTGTCATATATTATATATTTATATTAAATACAATTTAATATAAACGATGATTTAATATTTTATTTAATTATTTAATTTAATGTTTTTATTTAATTTTTTAATTTTTTTATTTAATTATTTTAATTAATTATTTTAATTAATTATTTTATTTATTCAGTGAAAGTGTCACTCCATCAATAATTACATAGATCTCAAAACAAGGTTACCATCTGTCTTTCTCATCTCAATGTCCTGTTCATAGAGGACTAGTGCATACACACTGTAATCTGCGTTTGTTCCAGCACTCAAAGTGTATTTGAAAGTCAGTTTCGTCATCCCATCTTTTATGTCCTGTTTTTGTTTCGTCAAATCAAAATAAACGAAAGGGAATATTGAACCGAAGTTACCTCTGTTAAGCAAGGTGCTATCACTGAAGTCATTGATGGCTTGAACGTATTTCAAAACATCTCTGAATACTCTTGATGGTTCTGTTGATGGTTTATAATGAACCTCTGGATAATCATTTCCATTACCAACTTCGAGATAACAATTTGTCATTGTTCGGTTATTTGCAACTGAAAATGTATTATAGAGAAATTTATTAGCTGTCTGAGACTCATTACTTGCGTCGTTGATGATGAAAACAAAAACATGTCTTGGTTTGTTTATTCCTGTTGTAATACGGAAGTTAGCTGTCTGTTGTCTTGTTGAATTACCTCTCTCAACTATTTCTCTCAGATAAGTCCACTTTCTAGTGTCAAGATATTTGCTCATGTATAATGACTTTCCATCTGCATTAAAAACAATACGAGGAACAATTAGCTGAAATTTGGTGAGTACTACACGACAATTATCAGCAGCCTGCCAAATTAAATTATCATCGCTTTCAAGTGTTAGGTTCAACTCTATTTTCGAGTTAGGCAAAATTTCATCCCAAAGGCTCTTGAAAAATCCGTATCTATTCAATGCTATTTCTGGATTTGCAGTACCATTTGCACCATTCAACAACAGTTTACGAGATGCGAATCCTTTGTTATAATTAGCTTGAGCCACTCTGTCTTCAGCATGTCTGTTAGTGTCAAGATAGAAGAACTCATTTGTTCCTTGACTTGAAGCATAACCTTGTGAATATTCAAGTAAAGACTTGATATTTGTAGCGTGGTTAGCATCTCTACATTCATAAACATCAATGCCGTTCATTTTCACGGATATTGTGTTAATGAGAGCGTGAGCTGAATTCACGATACCCTTTCTATCATCAGCAGCAATATCAGCTCCATCTGCAAGCTTCTTTACATTGAAATCAACATTTAAACGAGCATTGAACCAATCAAATGGTGTAGTCTCTCCACTGTTATCAACAACGAAACGGTAACCAGTTTTCTTCTGATGAGCATTGTTTGCAACTACGGTGTTTAATGCTGTCTCAAGTTCGAAGACCACACCTTCATATCGTTCAATATATTTCGATTCTCGATAGTTTGTCATATATTATTGGGTTAGATAAAAGTTATTTATTTATTAGTTTTCCACCTGAGATAAGTTGACTGAGTCTTTCATTAACTTCATTATGCATCAAAGGTTTAGTATCTGTTTTGCGTGGTCTACCTCTCTTTCTTTTGCTTTCTCTCCCACTATTGATCTTGCTTTCGCTCCCACTCTTGATCTTGCTCAAAAGTTCTATTATTTTATCACCACCTTTTTTGCCAATGTGTTCACCAATTGTTGAGGCTGCTTTTTTTCCAACTGTTTTGATTATGTCAGTCAGGACACCTTCACCATGTTGTTCATATTTCTTATATTCAAAACGTTTCATATACTATTAGGTTTTATAATTCCACCCCTCTCAAGAATATCTCAATATACCAATCTATCCCGTTTAAATTAACTGGAGCTCCGGAAGAATCAGTGACATAAAAATGTATTGAGCTGATTGTATGTGTTGAGACAGGATTCCATGAAAGAAAACGAGGTTTATAAGTGAAAGGTAAACTTCTGACAAGTTCTGTGACTGGAATAACTGCAATTGTAGATGTACTATTTCCATCGACGATGCTATCTATCACCTTATCACAATTAATATAAATTTCATCTACTCCACGTGTTATATCTGGCAAGTTTGTTCCATATTCCGTGGCTGAAACTATTTTTGAATCGAAACCGATAAGTTTTATGAATTCAAGATCTCTCAGATCCACTCGATAGTTTTCATCAAGTTCAATCAAAATACGATATGTTGATAAAACGAAAAACATGTTAACGCCATACTTCTTTTTGGCATCATCAGGATCATCAACAACTAAATCATTATTTTTTCTCATATATTCATGAACGTAACTATTGATATCGTCGTATGAATACATGCCATCAACGAATGTTATTGTTTCCCAGTTTACACCTTTGTCATGGCTGTATTTAATTTGATTATTCCCAAAAGATTGTCTGATGTTATACCAACTGTATGTCATATTGATAGTCTTTACAGCAATTTCATATTTCATATCATTCGATAATATGAGAGGAGTATTAAATCTTTTTGTGAAATCATGACTCTGACTAATACCAATTTTGTCTCTGTTTTTACTGTTGAATCGTAATGAAATTTCTGTCATACTATTAGATTAGACATTTGGTTATTATTTTATTGAGCTCCTTGTTTGAAACAATACCCAGTCTGCTTAATACATGCAATATATTTACAAACTCATCTCTGACATCTGTACTATTATTACCAGCAAAAATAGACCCACCGAGTAATTGGAGTCGTGAAAGCAAGTCTTCTATATTATTGTAATAAACAACACCTGCTCCATATTGTCTTTTTCTCTTTCTAATACCTTCACCGATAGTTTTTGAGCCTTCTTCAATAAGATCAATTCTTTTTCGATACTTTTGTAATGTTTTAATGTCTTGTGTTAATTCATAAATTTTTTCTTTATTATCGTCCCTCTGCTTTTTGGTTTTTGATAGTGCTCCTTTTTTACCTCCAAGATCTTTGGTTAATTTACCAATTTTTGCATCATAGTCACCAATATTTATTGTTCCATCCATTTGCATATCTAAAACTTTTGATGGGGGTGTTAATTTGTATTATCAATATTTGACTTATAAGGTGATTTTGTTTCAGACATCATTTCTGGTTTATAATCAATTGGTAATTTTGTTGTTTCCACAGGTTTTGATTCAGGTAGTGTGTTTAAAAGCATAAGATCTTCAAATCCACTTGTCAATGCTTTTTGATTCTTTGTCAACTGTTCAATAACTTTATCTTGTTTATCGTCAATACTCTTCTGAACATCAATAGAAGGTTTTAATAATTCTGATGTTGTATCATATGCATCCTGTTTTCTGTTTTCATAAGTCTTGATAACCTCACGAACTTCTTTCGTCTTATTTCCAGCTTCAATTCCACTTTGAAGAAGCTTTTTCATTCGTTCAATATCCATATACAATTGTGTTAGACTAATATAAACTATTAACATATGGAAATTCCAAATTATGACATTATTCAGGATTCAAACAAGTCTTTTAGACAGTTGTATGAATATATGCCAAAAGATACATTCAGAATGTTCTTGGCTGGAAATTCTGGGTCTGGAAAGACAACATTATTTTTACATCTGATTATAGAACCATTAGTGTATTTCGATCAAATACATCTATACGCCAAAAACTTGGATCAAGACAAATATCAATATTTACAGCAAGTGATGGATAGAATAAGCAAACAAGTTGGTTACCCCGTTTTAATTTGTAGTCAAGATGAAATTTTACCTGTTGAACAAATTCAAGACACTGAATTGCAGCGGTTGGTTGTGTTTGATGATTTTGTGACGGATAAAAAACAAGATCAAATCATCAGCTATTTTATTCAGGGTCGTCACAAAAATTGTTCAGTACTGTACCTAACACAGTTATTCTATGGATGTCCAAAATCTGTTAGGCTTAATTGTAGCCACTTCTGCCTTTACGATTTTCCATCTACAAGAGAGAGAAACTTTATATCCAAAGAACTCGGAATTGATAAGCAAAAGTATATCGAAGCAACTAAAAAACCATATTCTTTCTGTTATATTGACAAGCCAATGAAAACAGTGAAGAGAAACTTTTATGGTGCTGTATAATAGTATAATGTAATATTAGATGGGTATATTCAATTTTTCACCAAATCAAGATAATATAAGAACTGGTAAAATAGGTCCAATTGGTCCAAAAGGTGATAAAGGTGATAGAGGTCCAAAAGGTGATAAAGGTGATAGAGGTCTAATTGGTCCAAAAGGTGATAAAGGTGATAATGGAAATGGATTTAAATTGACACAAAATGGTAATTATGATATCGAAAACAAAAAATTGACTAATGTAGCAGCACCAACTTCAAACAAAGATGTTGCCAACAAATCATATGTTGATGACCTTGTTTTTTCAGCATCAGGAGCTCAACGCAACCCATTCGCATTTTTACTAAGGACAAATCTAAATCTTCCGTGGTTCAAAATGTAGAAAACCTTCAAATTGAGAATTTTGACAAATCACCTTATCACATAAACAAGTCATCATTGTCTTTTTTCATTAAACGCGGTGGTAGCTTTACATCCAAAATTCGTTTTGATGTGACATCTTTGAGTAATGGACGGTACACATTTGTTACTGAGTTTTTCTCACCCAATTGGATTATCCCTTCCAACTATAAACATGCGTGAGGTGGGATCGCCATTACAAAAAGCTTTCCCCAAAACTCCACACGTTGATGGTTACATGAAAAAACTTTTCCAGATAGAAAAAACCAGTGGTGGGCAAGCATCAATTGAGGTTCAGCTAAGCAGCACCGCGCCCGCACCCAATACCAAAACCCACCTCATAGTTTATGGAGCCTTTGGCTTTCATACCAATTTATCTTACTTTATTCATGACCCAGCTTATGAAATTGAAAACGGTAATGTTGCTTTTGGTGGTAATGTTGACATGAAATTAAACAAAATCCTTAACCTGCAGGATAACCCCTCAAACCCACAAGACGCTGTAAACAAAAGTTATGTTGACACACAAATTGCCAATTTTGACAAATCGGACTTAGTTAAAAAAGATGGAACTGTTGCGATGACAGGAAACCTGGACATGGGGGAAAACCTCATCACCAGAATGGGCTACCCTAAAGACATTCTCGACGCCACAAACAAAAGCTATGTTGACTCTCAAATTGCAAGCTGTCTAAAACGGGATGGAACCGACCCAGCAGAGGGAAATCTGAACATGGCCGGGTGCACAATTCAAGATTTAAAAGATGTTGATAATAGTACACCAGCTGAAAATGCAATTAATAAAAAATATGTGGACCAGAGGTTGCAAACCAAACTCGATACGATTGCACAACAAAATCTAAATATGAACAACAATACCATTACTGATCTTGCTCCACCCGTAAATTTAGACGACGCAGTGACGAAAAGATATACTGACGAATATTTTCTCCGACGAGATGGTTCGACTGCGATGTATGGAAATTTGTCAATGAGTGGAAATAAAGTGACGAATTTAGCGGACGTGGTGAATGAAACTGATGCAGTGAACTTTAGAGTTTTAAATCGAGCTTCACAAACCATCAGAGCAAACACTTTATTATTGAATGGAACAAATGCGATGGCAGCAGACTTAAAACTTGGAGGGCATAAAATCATTAACTTAAAAGAAGGAACAAATAAAACCGATGCCGTAAATTTAGATCAATTAGAAAAAAGTCATATTTCATCTGCTTCTCATCCAAAGAATGCTTTCAAATATTTGATGAATGATATCGATGAAGTTAGTACTGAATATGGCTTGAAAGTTAATGGATATATTAATTTACCTCGTTCACCACATATGATTTCAAAAAAGGTCATTGATGTAGACTTGAATAAAGAAGCTGATCATATTTTTAGAGCTAGAATTGGATTTAATATGTATACAATAAAAGATGGAAAATACACTTTTATTCTTGAATGGCTATTTCCTGATTATGAAGGAATGAATCTCAGTAGTGTAACATTCAGTGCAACTGGTGGAATTACAATTCATAGAACTGTAGGGAGAAAATTTGATAACAGAAATGAAGATCATTCGAGTTATTTATTATGGATTGAAAAACCTTCAGTAAGTTCACCACCTGAATATTTATATTGTACAATACATATTAATGCTAACCCAACTTATCCAAATAAGTACAAAGTTCCTTGTGTTGTATATGGTATTGATTTTGAAGCTGTAGACGTTCCATCAAGTGTTTACGACTTCACAGAAGCTTATAAAATCGTGAATGAAAAAATACAATTACAAACTGATTTAGATTTGAATGGACACACTTTGACAAATGAATCAGCAAACTTGTTTGATGGTCAAAACGGTGAATTAACAATGCTAAATAATATTAATATGAACACGTTTCTAATAAAAGAGGCTAAACTTGGTGGTGATTTAAATCTGAATGGCTATAGAATTCATAACGGTGGTTTAAATCTCTTTCGTTCAAGCGTTACGGGTGTAATTATGGAAACAGCTCTCGATCTCGGAGGATTTGCTCTTTACCAGCCGAAATTAGGTGGTAATTTAGATTTGAATGGGAATAATATAATTGGTCAAATACAATATTTAAATTGCTTTGTTAAAGCCAGTCAAGGACATAATAAGAATACTTTAAAGCCTGTATTGATAAATGGCTCTGAATTTTTAGTTATTCATAACAATAACTTTTATATTAAGAAAATGTATATTATACAAGGAACAAAACCCGGAATGTTCTACTTCAAGAAAAAGAATGAAGGTGCTGGGTTATTGCCATTACCAGCAACTATTTTCGAAAATAGAATTCCTTCTATGAGTAGAAACATAAGAACAGTTACAGTCAATAAATCATTATCGAGAGGCTATTTTATAATTGACTATTCACATCCCAATAATAAAGCATTTGATACAACATTCACACTTGAAGTAATTATGAATTAATCTAAATTAATATTATATGGGTATATTTAACCACAGAATAGAACATATGAATGTGAAAGGTAATGATGTAACTGGATTTAAATTAACAAACGATGGGAACTATGATCTTGAAAACAAACGTTTGACAAATGTAAAACCCGGCAATGATGTTAATCATGTTGTTATTAAATCACAAGTTTCTGATATTGTTAGAGATAGTTTTTTAGATTTATGGGTTTCTGAATATATTAGATTATACTCAAAATGTGTTTATCAAATCGATAGAGCGAATAATAATTTTGTAGATATGAATGCAGACAGAAAAGTTGAAACATATGATCTCTCAAATGAAGAAAATAATGCAACTCAATCAACTTTAAATTTAAGACCCACTGTTTGTACCAAGGCTGAGAAACATAATGAACGTTATTTTTTGAAGTTTAATGGATCACAGAGAATGATAAGTCAAATCAATTTAAATAATGATGTTGTTAATATTTACATTGTTTATAAATTAAATTCAAATACAGGTGGAAATCCATGGAAAAATGGGCTTTTTGGTCATGATAATGGAGGTTATGATAAGTTTGTGTGCCTCTGTCGTGGGAAGGCGCGCACACACTTTGGTTAAGAGGTGAGTCATCGTGCCCATGTTGGTGTTTAATTGCCTCAGGGCGGACTCAATATTCTGACCTTGTCCCGGTGGGCTCGGATTTACGTCCGGTGGACTTTGCGAAGAAGGCACAGTAGTGCCAGATTCAGTAGTTTCGATCTGTTCGTTCGCCATTGTGCGGTGTCTATTCTGGCGGGAAAGAGGGTTAGGCACAAAAAACAAATTCCAAACGAAAAAGTACTCACAGACGGCGATCCCTGAAAGTGATGCGTATCAGGCGAACTGCAAAGGTTAGCTAGGATGAAGATTATCGTCGTAAAGACCAAAATTTTTGTTCCGTGCAGTAACACACGTGTTGACTGACCGGATAGCAGCACTGCAATGACCAGATAAGCATGCGCATGTAACTCCGTAGTGACTCGGACTGATGACGAGGTAGAATTTAGTTATAAGTGGTGTTGATCAATCAAATTGTGTATATTTTGGTCCAACAGCATCTATACAAAATTTCACAAAATTAGCAGATTATTCCGTAAATGATTTAGGTCAAATTAATGTTTGGCATTGTTTATCTGTTCATTGGGATAATTTATCTTCTCCAAATACAGAAAAAAGTAAAATCTATTGGAACAAAAACATATAGGAAGTTTCACATCTGCTAATAGAACCGGTAGTCAACAAATGACTTTTGGTGATTTAGATCCAAATTCCATCGCACCTTTAGATGGTTGTATTATTTTTTTCTGTGTATACTTAGATTTTATATTAGATGAAAAAACAATTTTAGATCATCATCAAATTTCAATGCAAAGATATAATATATGATACAAGACGCAATCAAATATGTCGAATTTTTTTTTTGATGAAACAAAACAACAATTTATCCAAGTCAATGATGTAATTTTAAAATCAGCTTTGATATACCAATATTTGTATCACAAGCATTTCAAAATAAAAATTTCAATAAACACTAGTTTATATATTCATAATGATATAGGACTTATTGGTCCTGGAAATGGATGTATTACACGATTTTTTGAAAGAACACTTGGTTGGATTCATGTATTACACTCACATAGCATACTTCATGATGCGTATGGAAGATTTTATGACCGTTATTCGTTAGACAGAGGATATTGTTATGCCATACCCAAGAACCTTACACCAAAATGTATAAAAAGATCTCCATTATGTGGTCAGATTTCCGGTTTAATATATTGCGTATCCAAAAGAATTATAATATAAAATATATATATGACAGAGAGTCGAAAAAGCATATTCAACTGGAACCATATTTCAGGTGAATTAACAGAAGACCAGATTAAGGAATTAAAAGCCTATTACTACACATATCACAGAAAGTGTTGGGCTCACAAACAGGCAGTGAAACAGTTCAAAAAATGGAAATTACTGGGGAACTCATTGTCTGTCATCTTTGCAACTGGAGGTCTCGCCACAAGCGTGGCAACTGGTGGTGTTAGTTTGGTAGCCATCAGTACAGCAGCACTTTTGATACAAGGGTGGATGAAGCATAAAAACCTCGATCTCAAAATCCAAAGTTGCACATATGCTTATCAAAGCTATCAACATCTACTCAATACCATAAAAGACATGATGAGAAGCGGTGATTTCAAAGCGTCTAGCATCCATGTCACAATGAAAAACATTGATGATTATGTGACGGACAACAGTCCTATTGTTGATAAGTACGTACTAAAATACGATGAAAAATTCACTGTCTGATAATACGAATAATCATATCAAATCTCAACAATAAAATTTCAACCCAATATCGATTATAAAATTCAAGCGTCTTTTTCGATTTAGTAATAGTTATATTCTCAAAAGGAAGACCAAGCATTAAAAATATTTTCTTAAGGATAAATTTCGTACTTATCATCCTTTTACGATTCTTATTCACCAAAAGAAGGACTGTGTCTATCTCTTCGAATATTTTTAATATTTTACCACTATCTTTCAGAGAAATTTGAAATCCATTCTCACAGCATATACTATTTATCATATTTTCAATATGGTACTTCCGATGATATACCGATTTCCGTCGTATCCTATACATATTCTCATAAAAGTCAACATACTCTTTAACATAATCATAACCATGAACTGAACCACAATTTAAACAAACATTTTTACCATCATCGTTAAACATTTCCTGCTTACTACAGCATGACACTACCACACTACTGACAACTTCAACCAATTGCTGATCACAAAAAGGACATGTCGACTCCCCCATATTCTCTAATTCATCGTGAATCACTGAATTACAACTCATTCTATACTATTATATGAGATATTATTTTTCCTGTTTTTTCCGAGATCATAATATGATATCATCGAATTGTATCATCGACTTCCTGTTTTTCCTAGAATGTCACACTTGGTGGTTTTTCCGAGAATCTCATGCATTTTAAAAATATATAGATTCAAAAATACGAGACCAAAATACGAGACCATTATACGAGATCAAAAATACGAAGCCAAAATATATAGACCAAAATACGAGACCATTATATAGATCAAAAATACGAAGCCATTATATGGTAAGTAGTGTAGGAGTTGGGTTTGGTAACAAACTTTAGCATAAACTTTTTAAGTAAAAATTGTCAGTAAATTTTACTTTAAGAATTTATAATTGGTTAGAAATAATCATACGACCGTCTCGTGACTTAGAATAATAGCTATAGGCGATGACTCATTTCCTGTTTTTCCGAGAATGTCACGCTTGGTGATTTTTCCGAGAAAGTCACGCATTTTAAAAAATATATAGATTGCTAAAAATACGAGATCAAAAATACGAGACCAAAATACGAGATCAAAATACGAGATCAGAATACGAGACCAAAATACGAGATCAGAATACGAGACCAAAATACGAGATCAGAATACGAGACCAGAATACGAGACCAGAATACAAAGCCATTATATGGTAAGTAGTGTAGGAGTTGGGTTTGGTTACAGACCATAAAAGTGGTCTGGTACCCCCAACTCCTATACTACTTTTATTTTAGAAGTCAAGGAGACTAGGCTCATTTGTTTCCCTGTATTGTTGTTTCACAGCTATAGCACCGTCTTTTGAGAAAAGAGGGTTTGGCCCATTTTACATTTTTGAAGGCACTCGGGGAGAAATGGAATGCAACCCCGAAGCTGCGCCTTGGCCAAGTGAATTTAAATGGTACAAGATCCAGGGCTCAGTGCGTCAAGAACTCAATGGTGGGCGTTACAGTGTGCATGCAGATGGTACCCTGGCAATCAACGATGTTAATCGTGCCGAGGACGAGGTTGAATATGAATGTTATGCTAAAAACATCTTGGGTGATGCAACGGCAAAGAGCAAAGCATCAGTTCTAAGTAAGAATATTCTTTTAAAAACAATGTTAGATGTTGACTCCCTCCTACTCTTCATACCCCATCACTTTCCATGGACTCCTTTGTTCAGCACTCCTTCCCCACACCCCACCCCACCTACCAAAAGAAATAGATTTGTGTGTCTCATGATTTCCAGTGCTCAGCACCTATTCCCCACACTGCTCCCATCCCCACTTATCCCTGACAGCCCCCCCCCCACCCACACACACACACACCCAACTTGGCACTGACATTTTATCATAGCAATTAGTAAGCTGGGCATTATGTTCCATCTCCCCTTCAACCACACCCCAACCCAATACCCCACTGCAAACACTTTCCCCCACCCCCTTTCTCCTCCAACCCCACTCTGCTCAGTTGCAAGTCATATTTAGGGGACACTGTGTGGGGTGGGGTGAGAGGGGTTTGGGGGGGGGGCACATAACCTCCTTCCGCCCATCCCCTTTTCTCCTGACTCCTACCTTAATTTGCATTCCTTTCAATAAATCATTGCTCTCCCACCTTCTGCTTCCCCTTCTTCTCTCTCCCCTTCTTCCCCCTCCCACCCATTTTCTCCCCCTCCCATCCCCATACCCCACCCACCCACAGTTTCCATACATTACTTTGCATTTGTTAGCCTAACTGTTGCCTACTGATTCCTATGACATTACCCAGCCTAATCGCAACCATGATTTCTAAATCTTTGTTTCAGAGGCCACAAAGATCACCAGTCCACCCAAAAATGTGAAAACACTAGAAGGCAACCGAGTGGATCTACGGTGCGTGGCTGAAGCTGATCCTGACCTGAAACTTCATTACCTCTGGAAGACAGACAATGCTGAGATCAAGTACAACAGGAAGTTTCAGTGGCTAGAAAACCAAAATGTTCTTACAATTGCAGACATCACGGTGGCAGATGCTGGTATTTATACCTGTGTCGCTTATACACCAGAACCAAAGAATTCTGAAGACTCTGCATTTGCCATAGTTGATATTTCAGGTAAATATATTTCACAATGACAATAAAAGAACCTTTGTAAATGCCCATGCCTTTTGTACTGCTACATGTGTTTGTTTCATTTTGAAACTGTTTGCTTTCTTGCATTATTGACGGACCTGCAAGGGTTGTCTTTTTCTAAAATTGTTAAATCAGCTCAATTCTAGTCAAGCTCTTGTGCTTGGCTAGAAGATTTTGACACTATAATAAAGTTGCTGTTGTTTTGACACAATGCCAACACTCAAGCATGGAGAGTGGTTGCCTAATCTCCCTAGCTAAGAGCTTATGTGTAGACGTTTGCCCATTCCAGATCGAATTGGAATTTAGAAGTGTTGGTTTTTGTGGAGTCGGAGAGGGGAAAACCAGAGTACCTGGAGAAAATTTCTTGGAGGAGAGAAGAGAACCAACAACAAACTCAAACCACATACGACGTGGAGTCCGGATATGGAACCTGGACCACATTTGGTGGGAGGGGAGTGCTCTCACCATTGCTCCATCCTTGCTTCTAAGCTGTTTTTAATTGTATTGTTTTGTTTTCTGTAGGCGTTCCCGACCCTCCAGTAAATCTAGAATTATCGTCAAATTGCTTGTACCGTAGCACAAGTCTTACATGGATAACTGGAGCCTCGAAAAATGCTGCAATCACACATTTCCTGATTGAGGAAAAGTCAGATTATGATGATGATTACTGGCGAGTCATCGCAAATGTTACAAATCCCAACGCCATATCTTACGCATTAGTGAGTATGACTGGATGGGCAACGCTGTCTTACCGCATGAGGGCTGTAAACCGCTTCGGGCCAAGCCGGCCGAGTCAACCCAAAGCTTCTTACTGCCGCACTATGCAAGGGCGTAAGTTTGTTACTGGTAGCAGCTAGGCTTTTATAGTAGAACCCCGATATGACACATTGCCTTGGGACTGCTTCAACATTTTTTGTTTTAATGGGTGTTCGTTAAAAACAAAAGCCTGTTATATCGAATTTGATAAATGTTCAACGACAGCAAACTTCATTATATAGGGGTTGGTTTAATAACTGTTTTGTTTTAACAATTAAATAGAGAGGATAAAGCCGTTAAAGAGCGTGTGACACACTGCTGACTGGCAGAAATGTACAGTATTTAACAATCGAACACGTAATAATAATAATTACGATATTTACCCAGGAAGGTCCACTAACTGAAGTGTTTTCCAGGGACGTCCTGAATCCAGATTGGAATTGCAATTTCGAAATGTTGATTTTTGAGGAGACGGGAAAACCGGTGTACCCGGAGAAAAACTTCTCGGAGCAGAGAAGAGAACCAACAACAAACTCAACCCACATATGACGCCGAGTCCGGGAATCGAACCCAGGCCACATTGGTGGAAGGCGAGTGGCCTGACCACTATGCCAACCCTGCTCCCTTGGATGTAAATTGTAATCGGCATTTGGCTGTCTTCCCACACCACAAGAGAGGAAATTCGCCATCCATAGTTTAAGATGCTTACAGTGTATATAATAGTTGTGGTAAACTGATCAAGCAGTTTAAAACAAAACCAAGCCTTTTTTATTAGGGGGTGGAAGGGCGCACGCGGTGGAGGGAGTCTCTTCAACCAATATGCTTTCAGCATTAGCTTCAATATTTAACATGTGACATAAATCCTTTCAATTCCTGGTCAACAACATGAATGTACAATCATATGGCGCTCATCCTCTGTGTTTTTGTTTTGATAATAGCTCCAGATAAATGGCCTGATAACTTAAGGGGAGTTCCGGGGAAGGCTGAACAACTTGCCATTGCTTGGAAGGTAAGCAAGCGTAGCTGAATAAACACTGGGCACGAGTAAGTTCGGCACACGCCACTCTCACTTGCACGTGCTGTTACTCACACGTGCTGCTCTCTATTCGGACCATTTTTAGATGTATGCATAAATAAAGTTTGTGCAAAGGAAAGCCTTTAAGAGAAGGCAGCATTTCCGGGTTAAATTTCACATCAGACCGCTACTTTTGTTCCTGGTTAACTTAAATCCACTCCTTTTACACCTGTGCAACTGGTCTGCCCTCTTTGGGGTGTTATCCTTGTTATGTTCAATTGGATGATTTGAGTGGTGTGCCTGTGAACTAGGTTGGAGTGGATAAGTACTGACTTCAACCGTAAACAAATGTGAAAGCATTTACGAGTTTTTTATTATGATTATTTATTTTATGTTATCATTATTGCAATTTTTTTTGATGCAGGTGGTAGGTGAGAGCTCGAAATAAAAGCTTCATGGTGCTTGGAAAAAAAAAGCATCACATTATTTGTTTAGATCTCGTAGTCATAGTTGCACTTAAAAATTATCTTTCTTCCTAGGCCATGCCAAAGGTAGAGTGGAATGCACCAGGACTTTACTACAATTTGTGGTACAGTTGAGTGGGAGCCTCGTTAGAGAAGGTTAGGTTTCTCGATCCTAAAGTTGACATCTTCAACATTTCGAATGCTGGGTATTACTTAGAATGGCAGTTTCAGATCCAAGCTGCAAATGATGAAGGCAAAAGCGGGATTAGTCCTTTGGTGAGGGCATTCTCAGGTCAAGACCCACCCCAGGGCCGGCCTGAAGATGTAACCGTGGGAGCAGTAACAGCACGCACCGTAGAGTTGACATGGAGACCTGCCACTGTTACTAGGGGAAGCGTGGATGGATACAGGGTAAGTTGTCAACAACAACAGCCGCAAAATCAAAAAGGAAAAAAAAACTCTTAGACCTTAAACTGCTGATCAGATGAATTGTGAAGTAGAAAAATTTAGCAAAAGCTAAACCCCCGCCCAGTTAGCTCGACTGGTTACAGGGTTCCTGGAAAACCTGGAAAGTCATGGAATTTTATAATTTCATTTTCCAGGCCTGGAAAGTCCTGGAATTTAGGTTTGGGTCCTGGAAATTCATGGAAAGTGATGCAAAATTGGCAGGCTTTCTACAACTGGAAAGCAATGTAGATACAAACCTACAAAAATTAACCGACAAGAAATAAACACAGCGCGTTGCAAGATTGCGCTTGAGAAAATTTTTGTCATTGTTTTGACATTGCTGTCTCAGAGCAGTTGCTTAACTTAGGTCATGGAATTTTTCAAAAAGTCATTGAAAAAGTCCAGGAAAGTCATGGAAGTTTCACAGTTCAAAAGTGTACGAACCCTAGGTTAGAGCACCAGACTGTTAAGTGAAAGGTCGCAGGAGTGGACCAAATCCCAGACCGAACCACAAACCAGGGTCTTGAAGTCACTTGTAAGATCACGCTGGCTGGGTGCGGAACATCTGTTTCATTTCAGATGATCGTGTCATTGGGCAGTGAAGTTAGGCCACTTGCCTTGTCTCCTTCTTTCACATGTAACACTCGACGGGGAACGTAAAAGAACCCACACACTGATCGGAAAGAGTAACAACAACAAAATAATAATCTTATTTCTACAGCGCACATATCCTAAGTTCATGGCGCTTTACAAACTTAGAAAAATAATAATAATAATAATAATAATAATAATAACAATAATAATAATAATAATAATAATAATAATAATAATAACCAAACTATTTATTTACAAAGGAAACTCTGTAAAAAGATAGGTCTTTAGAGCCCTTTTAAAACTATCGATTGAATTCAATCTGCGCAAAGCTGGAGGTAAAGTATTCCAGAAGTCTTATTTAGTGACCTAGGCTGATCTAAGAGCATATTAGTAACAGAACGCATTGATCGTAAATGAGTACGATAATGTTGGCCCGTTTTGTTGGTTCGTAATATACCCGTGAGTGATGAACAAGTAAATGTGAATATGTGAAAATCTAATATTGAAGCGCAGTTTGATAAATATTATTTTCTATACAGTGTATTCAGGAAACATTCAGCTCACACAAAAAAATACACGAAACGAGTAAATACAACTACTAATTAAGTGAGGAAAAAGCGGTTTTCAGTTGGTAAGTCCTTCTTGCTTTAATTTTGTTTTACCTCGCTCTCTGATTGGTTGGCAAAACTTGCGCCACTTTATCAACCAGTGAGAAGCAAATCCAGATCAATCGCGACTAACACGCACGCATTTTCCCGCGCTTTGCGCCGGTTACATACAATTGCTTCGAATTCTGATTGGCTCACTGCGCTGTTTCCGTCTCTTGTGATTGCTTAGAATAAAGTGGTTTGCGTTTGATTTGGTTTTGCACTACTTCGCTCTGTGATTGGTTAGCAAAACTCGCGCCATTTTCTCAACCAATGAGAAGCAAAACGGAAACCAATCATGACTTGTTCGTGCGTATTTTCCCGCGCTTGGCGTCGGCTACATGTAATTGCTTCGTATTCCGATTGGCTCATTGCGCTGTTCACGTCTGTTTTGATCGGTTACAATAATTCCTTTGGTTCTGGTTTTGCGACACTCGATTGAGAATCGCTCAAGTAGTTTAGATTGTAATTTGTTAAATGTCCTGACCTCCCACTCAGGAAGACTAATCAACTTGGTTTACGTTTCACCTTGCTTACAGATTTATTACTGGGGTCAAAGCCGCATTCAGGCGAAGAGACGAAGACGAGCTATCCGAGCTTTGCAAACTCTGTAAGTGTAACAGGAGGGGTACGCAGAGATATACAGTCACTGATTTGACGCCGTATCATAACTACAACTTCGCGGTGAAGGCGTTCAATAGTGGTGGGAAGGGGCCGGCGAGTATTGAGGTGTTTGCCAATACTGAAGAAGCAGGTAAGCTTGAACCTTCTGCTATTTTGTAACCGAAATATTCTATGAGAATGGATATATGAAAATCATATATTTGAACTGCGGATTAAAGAGTGAATATGTGAATGATCATTGCAGTTATGAACACTACTTAAGCAGTAGTGAAAATAAAGCCTGAAAAAAAATTCAGGTTTGTATGGGATTCGAACCCACGATCTCTGCGATACCGGTGCAGTGCTCTGCCAACTGAACTAACAAGCCAACTGGGAGCTGGTCGTGTAAAACGTTGCCGTAAAACATTACAGTATTGCGAAAGCATTGCGATGTGTGTGTCTTTTGTGGTTAGCCAGAGTAATTACTTTGGTTTTGGTTTTACGACACTCAATTGAAAACTGCTCTAATAGTAAATGTTTAAGAGATTGGAATAGAAGCTACTTTTGCCATGAAAATGAAGGTCAATAGACCTTATTTGCATTCTCCGTAATGAACTGGAACTAGCGTGCACTCGAGGCTTAAACGTGGGGATCTTTTCATATGTAAATGTAATTCCCCGCAAGAGCCTCCACTTCGTGCTAGATCCAGTTGAATAAAGTGAATACGAATATGGTCAATTGACATTAACTCCGCGGAAGTCTGGGCTGAGCTTGTGAAGCTGACTTCCGTTACCACGTCACGGGCTTGGCGGGCCGCACACAAATTTCCCGCCAAAACTTTCTCAAAAGAATGCAAATTCTGCGTATATTGTATTCAGCTATCGAAGGCAGATTGAACGGAATGCTATTCTGTACA
Source organism: Pachyseris speciosa (assembly GCA_016490735.1). Lineage (NCBI taxonomy): Eukaryota > Metazoa > Cnidaria > Anthozoa > Scleractinia > Pachyseridae > Pachyseris > Pachyseris speciosa. The sequence goes on along the minus strand of JAEMWC010000013.1, from coordinate 695,953 downwards.
TTCCTAAAACAGAAAGGCTCGAAAACAACAAGAAGAGTCGTTTATTCCGGGCATGCCACTATTCCAGAATAGTCCCCCAAAAATGCGACTGTTTTTCGGAGGCGAGTCGTGGTCAACTTGTAGAAATTAACCTTAAAGAAATGAAAAGGATCAACCATTTTCACTCAGGACCCCGGCCCGTCTTCCGCTTAAAGTGCTCCTAGCCCCAAAATATTTTTCCCGCTAATATAAACCTCAACAGCTATTAAACCCCTTACTATTCTTAAACCCCTTGCTACATGTGTATCTTGGTCGTGTGACAGATGATGGCTAGATTTCGTAACGTTTAAAGTCTATAAAAAGTCAAGGTTTGGTTTCAAAAGGCGCCATGCGTTTCGAACAGTAGCATAGATTTATTTTTGTGAAAAAAAATATTTTGAGGTTAGGTGCACTTTAACTTCCCTGATTTCTATTTACTGAGGGATAGCTAATTTATGTTTTTGGTTTTCCGTCTATCTAGAACCCGGTCCACCCTCAAACGTCAATGTCTACGCATTTGCAAAATACATCTTAGTCACGTGGGAACCTCCATTGGAGCCGAACGGCATCATTACGAATTATCGCGTGGGATCTAATGAGTACTCGGGCTCTGTACCCAGAGATGAAGTGGACATGACGGAAGTTGGTGCTGAGCTGCGCCGGATGTTGTTGGCTAATCAAAACCCGGAAGCAAGCTATGTTGTGGAAATACAGGCACAGACAAGCAAAGGAAGGGGGGAGAGTGTAAGAAAGACGACCCGAACTGTTAAGTGGGCTGGTAAGTTAGATCACTTTGTTATTACAACAAAGAAAGATTATCTTTCGACAAGCCCCAGACGACATTAAATAATTTCTCCAAGTTAATTCCATCGCAGCTCATTGCCAACGCTTCTTCGATCAGCGCCTTCTTGTCGTGCCAAGGACATACAGTCAAACCCCTATTGAGCGGCCAATAATCAAAGTCCTATTTCCCTGAGAGTGGCAGCTTAATAGAGTACTAAGGCGATGACGTCGCAAAAACTAAACTTGTGGAATTATGGAATTTGTTTAGATATTCAGAAAGAACACAATCAAAAAGACCTACTTGCAAAAAATCAGCATTTCCTTACAGTTTGAGAGCGAGATATCTGCACCGTTATGACTCCATAGAAATCGTTCTAAATTTTACTTAGTTCATAACGTTAGGAACCGAGTAAAATTTAGAAGGATTTGTATGGAGTCAACAGAACATAACAGTGCTAATATCTCAGAGCCAATTTTCCTTTAAATGCTGATTTTTGGCAAGTTAGCATTTTTCATGTTGCTCTTTCTGAAAATCTCAACAAATCCCATAATTTCAAAACGGCCAATATTTGTGAACTGTTTCATAAGACTTTTGGCGATCGTGCCTTTGCCCACTCTGGGCCATTTCCTTGGAACAAACTTTCTCTTGAGATACCGTCCAGTCCAAACGTTACTGAGAAACGAAACGTTCTGAAGAAGCTACAAAATAACTGTTTTGTTAAGGTCAGTCTAAGACTTGAGATGTCACAATCTCGTAGTGAGATACTTTGATTTTCAATCTCCATTCAGTTGTTAGCCTCAGCTTGCGCGCATTCTCTCTGCGTTCTTAAAACTGTGGGTAACCTCAGACTCAAGGTTCTCATAAAAAAGGATGTCAGTAACGAAAAAGTGGACGTAAAATAATGATATAATAACCACTAATTATTAATTATTATTAATAATAATGTAATAATTTTTTTTTTCATAGCTCCTGCCAAGCCAAGCAAGCCCAATGTTGAAGGGACGAAAGTGGATGAAGTCAGAGTTACATACAACTTTGGTTTAGATGGAGGCTACACACACGAGTTCTTGGTCATGTACAGAAAGAAACGTAAGAAGCCTTGAACATACAGTATCTGGCTCCAGCTAGGACTATTCTCAGTTGTTATCAAGTCTGTTATTGGCAGAAGCGTGGAAGCGAGTATAGCAAATTTTTTGAGAGTAATCTGAGATGGTAAATTTTAAGCGTAAAATATGAAAACATGTAATTTTTCAATACTGTTTTTGCGTATAACACACACACACACACACACACACACACACACTTAGGACAAAATTACAATTTCACCTGACAAGAACCGAACCTTCCATTACTAGTTCGGATGCTTCAACACTCAGCTCCAGGAGACTCGTGGGACTTTAGGCCATTAAACCAGGTCAGGATTGGCTCCTGACTAGATTAAAGTCACGAACGCCAGCATACTGCTGGGATCAGAATGTGGACAGGCATATTCACGGCGCGAGTAAAGTGAGACCGTACATTTTAAGCGTATTTGGTGAATGGAAGATGTAATAATTCTATATTGTTACACGAATGCTCTATTTTGTCGTTTCATGTAGGTGTTGGTTTTAGGAAGTTAAGGGTTTTGAAAAGTTACAGTAGGTTTTACCCGTTCTTACTTCTAATTAGAGCTAAATCAATTCAGATTGTCATAAAAAACAAAACCAAATCAATTACTCTGGCCTATCATAGTGGATCCAAACAGTGCAGTGAGCCAATCACAATTCAAAGAAATTATATGTAACTGGCGGAAAGCGCGGGAAAATGCGCACGTGTAAGTCACGATTGATTTCGGCTTTGCTCCTCATTAGTTCAGAAAGTGATGTGAGTTTTACCAACCAATCAAAAGGCGACGTAATGCAAAACGAAAGCAAACAAGAATTACTTTCCACACTCAACAGAAAACCGCTGTAATAAGACTCATTTACTTTACCTTAAAATGCAGGGAGGACAGTTTCAAAACACAAGTTGGGTGGATCATTTTGAATCGCAGAACGTTTTTGATTGAATTATTAAAATGAAGTTTTGAAATACCTATAAAGATAAGCAATAGTCTCGTGTAAAGATCATGAGATCAGCTAATACCGTAAATACTATATGGAGACGTGACGTCAATGTGTATTTTGACTTAAGACGTAAACGTAACTTATTTTTACCTTCCAGTGGATGGAGAAAATTTCCAAAACACCAGCTGGGTGAATCACTTTGAGACGCAAAGTGTGGAGATTGGAAATCTGGGTTCCTTTTTGTACGAGTTCAAGACCGTTGCTAGAAATGATTACCCAACCGAACAGAACCCTGAAGAGAGCCCAGCCAGTGACGTGGTGGAGTGAAGCCCGTTACCTGGGGTCATCAGTAAGTTCTATCTCTCCTAATTCGACTTCAGTTGACGAGGAATCCTCTTTACTGTCTTGCAAATATTAAACTAGTGCATGCTAAAACAAACTGGATGAAGAATGGAAAGACAAAAATGATGATGATGATGATGATGATGATGATGATGCTGCTGCTGCTGCTGCTGCTGATGATGATGATGATGATGATGATGATGATGATGATGATGATGATGATGAGGCAATAACGATGGTGATGATGAGGATAGTGGTTTTTATTGCGGGATAGAATGAAGAAACCAGACCAATCAAAGGCTCCTGTGAGCTAGCTCATGGATGCATCTTGCTACACTATTTGCGACCTGCATTTGACAAGTAATGCAACCTCTTTCCCAGAGTCTATCAAACTTATTATTGTGACAGATGTATTCCCGCCCTCGACGCAAACTCCCATCAAAGAGAGCATTGTGTGCCATCCCGAAAAACGTATGACTAAAGGTTTATTTCTGTCCGAGTTGAAAGCGAAAATTAGTGCGTGTATTCAAAAATATCTGTAGAATGCGCTTGTTGTAAAATTCCAACAGTATCCATAAAAATATTCTAAGTGTCACTAATGAGATGTGTTTCACGAAGCGTATGCCACTCTTTCAGTACGGATCGACAAGACAAGACAACTTTATTACATTTTCGCACATGATACAGTAATAACAGACCTGGCACCGCAGGTAGCGGAGGCTAATCTAGGCGGAACAGGAAAAATAAAAATAAATAAAAGTCTGCTAGGTTTACGCTCTGTAAGTTACGTACATATCGACAAACCGTATGACCACCCACAGCAACTGTATCCATGAAAATATTCTCCACTACGCAATTCTCGAAGCGTATGCTTCTCTTTACGGATCGAATACTTGGTTTACTCTCCGTGCGAATCAACACATCGCTTATACGGATCGATACAGTGCGTGTGTATTGGACAAACCTCTGCTTTCGAGTCAATTTTGAATTTGTGTCGCTCGTAAGTGATCGATATTCTTTTGCGGGTTGCAATATATATTCGGAAAGGGCATTACTAAACCACGAAACAGCGAAACGAAACACCGAAACAGCTTTTTTTTCTTTCTACTATTGTTTCTTGAACACCAAAATACACTAAGCTAATAGTTACAATTACCAATGAAAGCAAAAACGGCAAGCAAATTAAATCAAATTGAATCGAAAGCAAAGATCAAAACCACAGGGCTTAATATTTCATATTTCCTTGTAGTTAGCATTCGGGGATCTCTTCCCTCCCGGCTTGCACTTTGAACTCCAATCGCCAGAATGCATGGTACGTTTCCCTTAAACCTTTTCCATTCAATGTTAGCCTGCATGGCAGACGTTTTGGTGTACGAAAGCTCGTTTAAGGACCGCCATTTTGGAAGCCCTCCAAGGGGAGAACTGGGGACAAGGGAATCACTTTTGGGCTCGCCCCGACCGTCTGTTAGTTTCATCATCTAAGATCATTGGCAGCGTAAACAGAAGGATCGCTCGCCCACGAATATAGCATGCTCTGCAGGCTAATCCAACGTACCCTGCCAATGTCATAGCTAATTATGTGCTCAGAAAAACCGCGAAAGTACCTGGTCAACGGGTTTAAATTGCGGTGCCCATTCTTCTCTCGGTAGCGCGCCTGCCGAATAATTTTGCATCACCGAAGGTTTGTGTGTGGGGGGCACTTGTGTCAGTGCGATTTTTGGTCAAGTTTCAGCAGAACGAACAGCTTACCTTCGTCTGAATAGATTTTCAATGAGACTGAGCGATAAGTTGTATCCAGATTGCTTATCTAAGGAATCGCGGGCAGTAGTATAGAAAGAGTCAGTTGAATACCAGTTGATCCTGGGAACTTTATTTTCCCCAAACAAACCCCCCAACATTACCTTCTTCGCTGCACTCGAGGTTAATGTTGGAGGGTTTGTTTGGGGAAAATAAAGCCTTTTACCGTGGCGCCAGGCCTAATCGTTGCACAAAAGCGGCCCACGCGCTTGGCAGGGTTTCTTTGGTACTTCACTAATCGGGCCCTTTGAAGATTGGTAACAGACTTCACTTTACGACCTGGAAAAGGTTGAGCAATACCTGAATCTGAATCAAGGAAAACCTTTCACCCAGTGGCTTGGCATTCGTGTTTAAGAGCCGGAGAGGTTTGAAGGGGGGTTGTTTGGCTCCTCCGACGAAACTCGCCAGGGAAGTTGGAAGACATTGTGCCAATCGGCGTGTTCGAAGGGCAGGCGTTTCTCATCAAAGATGTGGAAAAATTGGAAAATGTGTACGCGTGCGCGCATTGCCGCGCAAGATTCACAAAATTCAACAACTTTCAATGCCACAACCAAACCTGCGCGTGAGGTGAGACACAAATTGTGTGCCTGGCCAAGAAAAGTCGAAGCCCCGCAAACAGCCTTTGAGGAAGCTTTCTTTCCTGACAAAACTGTTTATGCCGGAGCCACCTACTGGCTTGAAAGAGAAGCAAAACGTCGAAGAATTCACATTCACTACGCCATGTGCGGGAATGGTGGAGAGCGGGGGTCGAGGTGGCCCCTGTGGATGGTTTTCAGCGCCCAACCAACGCTGTTTTCCAATATCATGGGTGTCGTTATCATGGTTGCCCGAAATGTTACCCCAATCGCAAGACAATTATTGATCAAAAATACAAGAAGACCTCCGAAGGCCTTTTTCAGGCTACTGTGGCCCGGACAAAAGCGCTTCGCGCGGCGGGCTTTCGCGTGGTTGAGGGGTGGGCGTGTGAAGTTGGGCACGGTGGGGAAAAACGACAAGCCTTCACAAAAACCTTTCCACATGTGATTATATACCACTTTGAGGCGAACGGCGACAGCAATAAGCGGAAAGAACCAACTGCTTATCTTACATTGGAAAACACACACATGCCGATTTCGGTCTCTGTCGGTGATACACTCGAGCGCAAGCCCACACATATCTGCGAAAGAAACCCCAAAGAGCTGGCGTGCAAGTTTGCGGAAGAGTTGGAGCGGCGCGGGAAAAACATCCGGGAAATGGTGAGAGCGGAGTTTATTCCTGAAGACTTTAACCTGATTCCCAAATCACGCCGAGTAAAAATTGATGAATGGTGCAACCAAGTGCACGTTCTCGGGTTTAACACTGGCCGTTACGATTTGAACCTGATCAGTGAAAATTTCGTGGAGCAGCTCGCTGATACAGGTGACAGCAAAGTAGCCAAAAGAGCCAACAAGATCATGTTTCTCTGGACAAAAGGTGTTCGCTTCTTGGACATCATAAACTACCTGGGGCCGGGCACCAGTTACGACAAGTGGGTCAAGGCTTACGGTTGCACAGCTGAGAACTCCTGGTTTCCGTACGAGTGGTTTGATTCCCCTGAAAAACTTGATTACCCAGGCCTGCCGGATTACCCCGCATGGTACTCGCTCCTGAAGGAAAAATTTCTGCTCACGCTGGCAGAATGGAAACAGTGCAAGCGCGTGTTTCTAGACAAGGGCATGCGAACCTTTGCCGATTGGTTGCGCCATTACAATAATCTTGATGTAGCCCCCGGGTTGGAAGCGTTGGAGAAAATGCGGGCCTTTTACACCGAGAAAGACATTGACATCCTGAAAGACGCTGTCAGCATCCCCGGTGTGAGCCTTCACTATCTCCTGCGGGGAGCGGTTGAGCGGGGTGCAGAGCTTTGGGGCCCCAGAAAAGAAGCCTATGAGATGTCAAAAGGAGCGGTTGTTGGTCGGCCAAGCCTTTTGTTTACGTGGCGCCACGAGGTCGGTGTCACAAAAATCCGAGCACATCAAATTCTCAACCCGAAACCATGTCAACAAAATTCTTGGCTATGACGCCAACGCTCTTTATTTGTCAACCATGCTGAAAGAAATGCCCTGTGGAAAAGAAAAGCTTGTACACTATCCAGCAGAATGGGTGGCCAAAGTTACGCCGGTTTTAACACAAAGTGTCAAAGATGGCTCCTGGTTTGGGTTCGCTAAGGATGACATCGAGATTCCACAGCCCCTGCGGCCCAAGTTTGAGGAAATGAGCCCCTCTTTTGTTAAAAAGCAGGTGCCCATCGAAGCTGTGCTCTAACACATTTTGGGCTACCTGCAGCGCACAAACCGAACCCGCTGGGACGGAAAAATGTTGGTGGAGGCGTTGTCCGCAGAAAAGATGTTGGTGTATGCCCCCTTCTGCGATGGTATGTGGCCCACGGGGCGGAGATCAGGGCAGGTTACCGAATAATTGACTATCAGCCAAAGAAAATCTTCGCGTGGTTCGTGGAGCTGGTGACGGAGGCTCGCCGTACAGGAGACGTGGAGAAAATCAAGGCGCTTCTCGCTGAGGTTTTCAAACTACTGGGAAACAGCGCGTACGGGAAGATGATTGAAGCCCTGGAGCGGCAAACTAACGTGGTTTACACGAAAGATGAGAAGGTTGTTGACAAGAGCCTTCGAAGTGCCTTGTTCTCCGATCTCAACGAAATCGGAGACGCATACGATCTGGAAATCAAAAGGCCCTTTCAGGTCGGAATCGCGGTGTATCAGCTGGCGAAGCTGCGGATGCTGGAGTTTTATGACGACTTTCTCGACAGGTTTGTTGACAGGAAAGATTTCGAGCTGATCTATATGGACACCGACAGCAATTACATGGCGATTAGCGGCGAAAAGTTGGAAGATGTTGTGAAGCCGGAAATGCGAGCAGAATTCGAGGCGTGCGAAAAACAGTGGCTGGCTTGGGACAAGTAGAGCAGTCGCTCGCCAGGCCTCTTCAAACTCGAGTGTGTTGGCCAGCGGGTGATTGCCCCTTGCTCGAAATGCCAGATTGTGGAGGAGAACGAAAAACACAAGCTCAGCACGAAGGGAATGTTAAAGGCGCAGAACGCGGTCACGTAGGGGCGTTTCACAGCGGCCCTTGAAGGGAGAAAGGACATGGCGTCAAACAAAGGGTTTCGCATGGTTGATGGGCGGATGATGACTTACGAGCAGCAAAAGCTAGGACTGAGCGCGTATTACGACAAGCGGTGGGTGCTCTCGGACGCGATTCACACTGAGCCGATTGAATATCATATTCCCCACCCCCAAGGTGGGAATTCCCACGACAAAACAAATCTGCTCACTTTTCTGGATCGGGTGTTTGGGGTTTAAACAGCAACTATCCTCAGCGGAGGTTGGCCGGCGGCAATTCTGTGTTCGGGAGGACAACCATCAATTCTTCACGAACGAAGCTGCATTTTGGCCCATCGTGAAGCCAATACATGACAGGTTGATTCGGTTTGATCATGGCTCGTTCGAGTGTGTAAACTTTGAGAGACCAGATTGGATCTGTGGCTCTTTGCACTCCCAAGCTGCAACAAATAGCGAACTTCTACGACGGGAGGAAGTCGTTTTTCGGCAATGCCAACAGGTCTCAAATAAGGAGTTGATGGGTGTGCAAAAACAGTTTGTTTTTTATTGCAGCTGCTGGTTTTTGCTTTGTCAGCCGCGTGGTTTGTTGGTTGAGAGCAGCAACAACCTGGGGAAGTCTTGTCACCCACACAACTGGCCGCACCTCTTCCGGCAAACGAATTTTGACCGCGTACTGGTGCCCGAACAGACGCTCAGCAAGAGTGCGGTTGAAGCGTCCACAATTGCCTGGTCGCGGTGCACTTCAACAGGCCCACGACGAATGCCCGTTCCATGCTTCTCCATGACTCTGGAAACAGCTCCCATGAACTTCCTTCCAGGGTCAACCTGCAGCAGCTTTGGGCATTTGAGGGGCCCAGGATTGTAAATTTTTTCAAAGGCCTGGGTCACTTCGTCAGAATTTTTCGAGGTCAAGGGCTCGGTTTCCTTGTAACGGGTGGCCACGTCGACAACAGTCAGCGCGTACTTGAAAACTTTGCGGCCCCGTGAGTGTTTGTCGTGCGGTAAAAAAGAAGGTCCGCCTGGTGCACCGCGTTGGGTGTGGAAATATCGAACTTCTGCCGAGAAATGCGCCGCGGCGCGGGGAGGTAAATCTGCCAAAGTGCCTGCCTGATCAGCCACCTTTTTGTGGTGTCTTCAGGGACCTTGGCAGCTTCGGATAATTTTTTTTTATCGCGGCGAAGCCTTTCCAGGAGCCCCCGGGGCTGTAGTATGTCTATGCGAGCCTAGCGTCAATCACAAAGGGGCCCTTGACTTTAATTCACGCCAACCCCGGCAGGTGAAAGGAAATGGAAAGCAGCATAGCCCAAAGCGAGAGTCCCGGCGCACAAAAAAACGAGCTCGACTGTTTTCTGGGCCTCGCTTGGCTGATAAAAATCAGGGAATTTGGGCTCTTTTGGAAAGCTCTTTGGTGATGATGTCGTCCTCTCTGAGTTCTTTTTGATAAGCTTGGATGTCTGTAATGTTGACGGCCGCTCCGACCGCCCTGGTTACAAGAAAAATGCAGCTGTCGATCAAGCTGTCAGTCGTTCTTGAGCCCACGTAAATTTCGTACCTTTTGAAAATTTTCTCGACTTCTTTGTCGGAGAGGCCCTTCACCTTCTCGTGTGTCAACTGCATTCCGATGGCCTCTTTGGCTTTGCCTGTCGACACCAGCACAACCAGCTGCTCACGGAGAGCAGGAATGTCAGGTCCTTGGGCAGCCAAGTCCAGAACATCACCAGCAGCAGTGTTATATTCAACTTTTCATTTTTTTTAAATTTAAAATTCGGGCATCTTCCACCGAGGGGCAGGAATATTAAGCTCCTGGAGCATTTTAGCTCCTGGAGCAATTGTTCCAGGGACATATTCAACCCCGAAAGGGTGGCGAAGCTACAACACAAGATAGGAAAACTTTCACTCTTTCAGCTTTGAAATCAGACCTTTGTACTCGTCTTGGGATAGGTCGCCGGTGTAACCATCAAAGATGGCCTTCGTGGTCTTGGCTGAGGGGTTGTAAAAATGAACGACTGCCGATTTGTTCTCCCGTAAAGAAGCCGTGATGCTGGTGTACTTTTGGGTCAGCACCCAAACGCTGATGCCGATGTGTCAAGCGGAAAAGGCGAGATTCACTAGCTGGCTTGTGCGCTTTTTTACCACTTTCGAGGCTGGGCAGTCATCGAGGAGGATGAGAGTGTTGGTGCCCACAGAAACAAAGGTCACGAACTTCCACCTCCTGCTGCTCGCAAATTATCACATCCACCAGTAGATCGTTTTCACCAAATCGGAAGAAGGTCTTGCTGTACATACATACATACATACATACATACATACACACACACACACACATACATACATACATACATACATACATACATACATACATACATACATACATACATACATACATTACATACATTACATACATACATACATACATACATACATTACATACATTACATACATACATACATACATACATACATACATTACATACATTACATACATTACATACATACATACATACATACATACATACATTACATACATAAATACATTACATACTTTATTTATTTATACACGGTAAAATCTTCAGTTTGTAGTACATTAATAAAATTATATTAAACAAAATATCCAAGAGAGTCTGATTTTCTTAAATTTACGGGTAGGCTATTCCATAGTAGCGCCCCGCTGTAGCCCAAGGCACGCTTACAATAGTTCGTGCGTGGCTTGGGCACGTTTAGTTTAATCTAAGAATCTCTTAAGTTATACGGTGTACTACGGATGCTAAATAAATCCTGCAGGTACGCTGGGGAAAGCCCTTTAACTATTTTAAACATTAACTTCGCCTTAAGCTTTTTCCTTCGTGTGGAGAGATTGTCCCAGTTGAGCCTATTTAGGAGGATACTGGCACTAGTGTCATAACTGGACCTGGTAGTGACCCTGGCAGCCCTATTTTGGAGTTTCTGGAGTTTTTCACTCAAGCTAACGCTGAGTTCATCCCAAACAGGGTAGCAATAGTCAAAGTGGGGCAAAATCAATGCTTGGTAGATTTGAAGAGCGGTACTTTCGGAAATGGTCTTATACGTTTAAGGGCGCCTATGGCTGAGGATATCTTCTTACTAATTTCTTCTATATGTTTTGTCCATGAAAGGTGTTCGTCAATAAACAAGCCCAGCGATTTAGCTTCTTCGACTTTTTTGATCGATTTCCCGTCGATCTCAATATCGATCTGATTATTCGATAGAGCATGTATTCGTTGATTTGACCCAATTACCATGAATTCAGTTTTAGCGATATTAAGGCTTAACCTATTGGTTATAAGCCAGCGCTGAAGATTTCTTAGTTCTAAGTTTACAGCATTCTCAAGATCAGTCATTGTACTGGCAGCGAAGGTTATATTGGTATCATCGGCGAAAATTCTAGGAAAGGCTAAAGTGAGGCAATTGGGAAGATCATTAATATAGACTAAGAATAGGAGTGGACCAAGATTGCTACCTTGTGGGACGCCACAAGAGACTGGGACAGTATTTGATAAATGGCCATTTGTGCTGCATTTTTGGCTTCGATCAGAAAGATAAGATTCAAACCATTTGAGACTACTCGTGTCAACACCATATTTCCGAAGCTTTCGTATAAGGATACTATGGTCGATGGTGTTGAAGGCTTTTTTCAGATCGATGAAAATTACACCATTTACAAGGCCGTTATCGATATTGACCGACCAACTATTTGTGGCTTCAATCAATGCAGTGAGTGTACTGTGTAATGATCGGAATCCAGATTGGCAGTGAGCTAGTAAGTTATCATTAAGATAGTCACAAAGCTGGTCGTATATAATTTTTTCGAAAATTTTGGCAACGGTCGGAATAATGGATATTGGTCGATAGTTGTTCGGGTCGTCCCTTTTGCCCCTTTTGAAAATAGGAGTTACTCTAGCGAGTTTCCACTCAGTTGGAAAAATACCAGTGTTAATCGACTTTATAAATATTTGAGTGAGCGACGGTACGATTATGTTGCCAGCCATTTTAAGAAGTCTAGTTGGAATGTTATCTAGGCCCGCAGCTTTCCTTTCGCTTAGTTTGGTCAACAGCTTGCGAACTACGTTCACCGATGGATCTTTCAGAGAAAAAGTTGTTTTAGTTGCTTCAAGGTAGGACTCAGGCTCGACATTAGATGACGGTATTTCTGAGGCTAGTTTCTCACCAACGCTTGAGAAATACAGATTTAGTTCTTCGGCTATCTCAGAAGGTTCAGCTATAGTTTGCTCCCTAACCTTAATTTCCGCAATATTCCTTACTTTGTTTGGATGTCGCGAGGACAATTCATTAATTAATTGCCAGGTTCTTTTAGGATTTGATTTGCTAGACTCTAGATTGTCAGTGAAATATTTACGCTTAGCATTCTTAATTTCGTTGTTTGTGTGGTTCCGGGCACGTTTATATTGATCCCAAGCCAAAGGGGAGCCGCACAAAACTGCTTTCCTTTTTTTAAGTAATCTCTTCTATGCATTTCATGGCGCAAATGATGAGTAATCCATGGAGACTTTTTGTTGCCAGCCCGTTTGGTTTTAGTGGTGCATGTTTATCTATGGCTTGCATCAGCATATCTTTCCACATTGACCACATATCATTTGGATCGTTTAGTGTTTCAACATCTGCCCACGCCTTTTGTTGTAGGTCCCTTAGGAAGCTAGCTTTATGGAAATTTTTCATTTGACGGGTTTTGATTATTATTGTGCCTGCACGCTCATGCTGGACCTTATATGTCATATAAATTAGTACGTGATCGCTAATTGCAAGATGGACAACACCAAACTTTGCAACTTGACTTGGTGTATTCGTAATACAAAGATTAATTAAAGAGCGGGAACTTAGGGTAATTCTTGTCGGCTCTGTGATTAGCTGGTCCAATCCATAAATATCAAATATATGTTTAAGTTTAACGATGTTAGCTGATGTCGTATCCACCATAAGATCCACGTTAATATCCCCTAAAAGGAAAAATTCCCAGTTTCCCGCGTCAACTTTGTTAACTAGCTCCTCAAATTCGTTAAAAAGACTCACAGGGGAATCGGGAGGTCTATACCAGGTACTAACTAGAAATGGTCTTGACCGAGGCCTGGTGATTTCTAAAGTTAACCATTCAAGATTTTCCGTACACAAGTCGTCACGAATTTTGTAGTTTAGGTTACATCGCACATAGAAACAGACTCCACCTCCGTTACGCCCATTTATCTTACGATCTTTCCTTATTATTTCAAAGCCTGGTAGATATAGTTCACTGTCATCGATAGTGGAATCTAATTTAGTTTCATTTATGGAAAGTATATCAATTTTGGAGGTTGACATGAAAACTCGAAGTTCGTCGATGTGGGCTAGTAGACTATTTATGTTAAGAGAAGCCATCACCAAGCCTCGGCTAAAGGAGTTGAACTCGTTAATAAAGGACTTACCCTGAGCCGTAGCGTTACACTTCTCGTCCTGCAGGATATGTTCGGTAGGCTCCCAAACGGCAATATCCTAATCCTTATTTTTAAGAAAATCTAAAAAGTTACGAGCTAGTCGAGATGTTCCTATTTTATTTAGGTGAAGACCACTACGGTTAAGATGATGTTCGGCACTGATGTTGGAGTGAACAATCATCTTCCATTTGTTTTGGTAGCAAAATTCCTTTAGGTTTGAGTTTACTTCCTCTACTTGGCTTGCTAGTTGGTCATCGTCGGAGCGGGCTGTCAAGCTTGATAAGACTACTTCAGTCTCTGGTGTTGCACTTTTGGCCCAGGTTATGAGGTCGATAATTTCCTCAGAACAGGCAGTTAGACTCTCACTATCCCGTAGGCTGTTTGTGCCGACATGAATGATGAGTTGATCCGGTTTTTTCCTTAGGATGGGCTTGATATGATCACGCATATCTTTAGTGGTGCAACCAGGAAAAGTGGAAACTCTCACTTTGTTGTTATCTTTGAGCCTTTAAGTGTTTCAGTATGGAGTCACCAGCGATTATGGTTGTACATGCGGGATTGTCGTCACGCTCGCCATCTTCGGCGTTGTTCTCATCCCTTGTCGTCTCCAGTGTATTCTCAAGGAGTTGAAATCTGTTTTGGAGTGCGGTGGTGCCTCTTTTTAAATTTTCTTTTCCCTTTCGATTTGGTTTTGTTTTATGGCATTGACGTTCGGCTGCACTCTTTGAATTTCCTTGAGGGACAGTTACCTCGTGGAACTGGTTATCCCGTGGTTGACATTCTCCTTCACTCTTTTCTTGCATAATAAGCTTTAATGCTAATTTAAGGGAGTCGTTTTCTTGCTCAGCAGACGATGCACGGGTCTCAAGGGATGCAATCTTTAGTTTCAGCTCATTTATTTCCATATCTTTGCTGCATAATGTCGCCTGTAGTTTTTCACACCTCTCTTTCTGTTTCCAAAGCTCTTTATTGGTAATATTTTCTTGGTTTTGTGGATTTCTGGATAACGATCTTGTATTCTCTTCAACCTGCTTCTTCAATACCATCAGATTGTGTTTTATATCATTTAGTTCAGCAAATAAAGAGTCTTCTAATACAGAGTTCACTCCAGCATCTGTCGTCTGTCCAATTTCATCATGGCTTGTGGATCGATCTAGCGAATGGGTTATCGTCTCCGGTTTGTCTTGAACCAGTTTAACCAATTTCTCTTTTAAAACAGGACCATCTTGTCCTTGAAAAACAAGAGTAAGTTGCTTCTTGTTGTACCAGGTTATGACAAGGTTGTTGTTGCAGCTTTTAAATTGCTTAGTATTTCCGCCGGGCGAAGACCACTTTCCTTGCTTTTGTAGACAACTTTCGACAAATTTCTTCAAGGATTCTAAGTTGCTTGTCCATGTTAAGCGCTCTCGTTTTAGCTCAAGGTATTGCAAATCAGATCCTTCGAGTGCAAGCGGGTGTAACTCAGTGTCTGTTTCCCAAACGACTTCGTCGACGAAGCCAGAACAACCCTGACCGTCCGCCATCTCATCACCGTTGATCGTGCCTTGCGCGCGAATGTCGGACAGATTAGCACGATGTAGTCGAACTTGCCGCGGAAAGGGCCCATGAGCTGGTCCACCACGAACCTTGGTTTGCCTGAATTTGTCGGGCCAACAATGAGAACATAAAACGGGATGTTATTCGGGTTCGTTCTGCCTTATGCCCTGGGGCGAAGAGCAGAAATGCAAAGCAAAAATGCAAAGCAGTAATGCAGTGTATATCAGTATTGCACAGATTCCGATTGCCGATCCAATAGGTTGAACTGCGAGTCACTGATAATGAAGATGTAGCAGTTCACAGTGCCCGAGCCGCCGGCGTCTCGCTCGAGTTCAAGCTGAACCCCGTCTGTGCTGTTCACGAGGCGCGTGCCGCTGCCGTGCATCGTTTGATCTGCCATGAAGCGCAAATCCATCAACAGCCCGAACTTGTCGTTGTAGAATTTCGACACATTCATGTGACTGCGCCCCAAGGCGGAATTTTTTGGCTTGCCGAAGAAGCGGCTGACTTCCTCCCAAATGTCCTTTCCTTCGATGCCGTTGTTGTACACCGTGTTGGGCGCGCCGTTCACTGTGACGTAAACTTTCGTCAGGTCGGGGTTGAAACACTTTTCTGAATCCCTGGTGCCCGCGACAGAAGGCTTAACAAAGAGGAGAAGGAGGCCTTTCAGGGACCTTCTCTGGCGGGTAACTTTGATGTTTATCCTTGTGTCCACGCCTTTGTTGAAGACCACCATCTTTTCGCGTACCACATGATTGTAAAAGAATTCCTTGCCGGCAGAATAAGTGCTGTGCGCCTCCTCCGCCAGAGTTTTGCTTCTGATCATTTCGTACTCAAGCTCGATGTTTTTCAGCTTGTATGTGAGCTTCGACGCATCGGAGCCCTTCACGACTTGTTTTGCTGCCGCAAGGGTCAGCTTAAACACGAGGTTGTTGTAAAGAGCTTGGGCATAAAAGACGTGGTCGTGGTCGGTCAGGATCTGGTGGCCCAGCCTGATTCGGTTTTTTTTTTTTTTTTTTTTCGAAAACCTTGTCCAGTTTGTTTTCCACGGCGACGCCAGCGGTTTTCTTGTCCCCCGCCCCTGAGCGGATTTTGTTGAGGTCCTCGCTCTGAATGCCCTGAGCAGCATCTTCTCCCGCTCCTTCTGTGAGAGGAAAAGGTCTTCCCATATCTTGAAGATGTCATACGCCACTGTTTCCTGCAGTATGGTGCCTGCGTACCTCACAACCAGCTTGTCGATCAGCGCGCGCGCGTGACGTTTTGCACGAGGAAGTTGTTGGCATGGCCTCCGGACAGGTCAATGTTGAAGAGAAGTGAGAGCGAGCCGGGGAAAGAGGACCTCGTGCTCACTCAGCTTGGGCACTAAAACATACAGTCTCTCAGGGGTTAGCTTCGCTTCGATCAAAGGTGATGCGCTTGACTGTGCACACAGCTTTCATTGCGCCGTCATTTTTCTCTTTGTGTGTTGGCCAAAGGTTTGCTTGCACAACAGCCATAATTATAACGTAACAAACTTAAAAAGTCTAATTGAAGATAAATTTGAGGATAGCTATACTCAATGGCGGAGGATGGCTTTGACATGGAACTTGAGGGTTTTGTTCATGAAGACGACAAATCGGCTTGGATTCAGAGAGCAAAAGAATTCATAAAAAAGAGGTTTCACGAAGTGAACTTCAAAAATTTAGGCCCAATTGGTTTCGGTAAAAAGCCTGGAAATGAGACAAAAATTGTCTTATTTGGTTCGGAAGGTCGTGAGACTGTAATTTTCAAAAAAGATGGCAGTGGCCTTCTCAAAAGTTTCCCAAACAGGTTCCAAAAGGCCCTTGGGCTAGAAGCTGATTCTGAGATTGCTCAAGATAATGAAGAAATAAGAGAAGACAGGCGGAGATTACAAGAAGCAGAAAGACAACTCGAAGAGGCGGAAAGGATCATCGCGCAAAAAAAAAAAAGAAAGAAAGAAAATGCACAAGAAGTGCAGAAACTGAGAACCAAAATGGAACAAACTCAAGCCAGGATTGATCAACTCAGGTCAAACGTTGGAAATGAATCAGAATTGCGCAGGTTAGTCCTTTGTTATTTAGTTTTACTTACTATGACAATTTTGTCCAATAGCTGTAATTATTTTGTTGTTTATACTTAGTCTCTCTATGTACATCCTATTTCATAAAATGTATTGTCCCAGGTCTCGCGCGTTTAAGTATTGCCCGTTAATTTTTAAAAAATTCGCGTCAATGGAAAAAACGCGTCAATGGTAGTATAAATTCAAATCACAACTGTAAACTATCTCACAGCTGATGATGATCGTTAAGCGATCGAAAAATGTCTTGTTATAAACTTAAAGTGGCTGTCCATTTTTTTAAAATTTACAAACTGATTTTCAAAAGAAGAAAACAGAGGTGGCTGCTCTTGAAAAACAAGCGAAGCAACGTGCGAATCAAATAGCTAAAGAAAAAACCCAGGTCGACCAAATCAAGGCAAGACTTGCGGACAAAGAACGCAAAAGAAACGCCTTGGAAAACAACCTCAACAACGCAAAACCCCTCGGTAACCTGAACAAACAGGAAACTGAGCTTAAGGAAAAAATCGAGCAAGATCGGGCAATAATCGATGATCCAGACGCCTCACCTTTTGACAAAGAAGCCGCGGAAGAAAGGGTGGCCGAAAGAACCAAGGAGCTCGCGCGTTTGCAAATGGAGATTGCGGGAAGAGAAAGAGCTCTACGTGGCGTGAAAGGGTCAAAGGGATGTTCAAAAAATACGGCGTGACGGTGACAGCAATCGTTCTCACGGCTGGTACCACGATTGGCGCTTTCATTGGCGTCATTACCAGCTCTTTAAAAAAAAATGGAAAAGGGGCTGAAGGAGATCGGCACTAAAACAACTTCGCTTCTGCCCTGCCTTGTTGGCTCGATTGTTTCTTTACTTTTCAAAACCGCCGGCCAGGCCATCGGTTTTCTGGCTGAGCACACCTGGCTGCTGATTTTGGCCGTGGTGGCCTTTCTGGTGGAAAGGTATATCAAGAAAAACCGATGAGTTAAAACAATGTCTCAGCGACGCCCCGAGAGTGAACAGCACCCCCACAATTACAACAGCCCCGAGCGCGACAATTATTTTGTTCACATCATGGACCTTGTTTTCCTGAACCGGCCGGTGGGGTTGGTTCAGTTTCCCGTCCCGAGGCGGGAGTTAATTTTTTGCGCCCTCATTCGCCTGCGGTTGGGCCTGCGGCTGGGCCTGCTGTGGTCTGCCTTCGGCATTGGTATTTTTTACTGGAGAACTGGCTCCTGGAGAATTTGCCTTGTGGATTGAGTTTGAAGGGTGGCTGTTCGGGGGGTTAACCTTTGAAGCACCGCCCGCCATCAAATGTAGGGCCGCTTTTTTTGTGCCCTGATTCACGTAATGGTTTATCCCGAGTTTCATTCCTGCACCGGCTTGCCTAAGCTTGTTGTTGTAACCAACCGTGCTTTCTGTGTTAATGGTCATGTGCCCTGGCATGAGCCAGGCTCCTGGACAAATGGCGTGATTTAGCCTGACCTTTGCCTCATCCACAGCCAACTGATTACGCTGCACGCTTTTTGACAGATCTGGTTGCCTTATCGCATCTTCAACCATGACAATGAACTCGCTTTGCACCTCCCCCGCGCGCCCTCCATGCCCCAGAATGCTGCTACCAGTCCGCCTGCCTGTCGGCAACACTTTCAGGTGTGATGTCATAAATAGCGTTCCCTTTGCTCGCAGAACCTCCTTCATCACTGAACTTATCGTATCTGGGGTATTTTGCTCCTGTTTTAAAAGGGCCGCGAAGCCAAATGTAAACACTCCCCAAACCATGATTCGCGTCACCTTTGAAACGGAAATCGCTTGACGGATCGATTCCATACTCATTACAAATTCTTTTGTATGAAGCCTCGTCATACTTGTTGTTTGTCTGACTGAAAGTTGGGTCGTCGGGCAAAGCGCTTATGTTCTGAGTCCCACCCATCTACAACAGAATCCGCCTGACGGTAAAATAGACGTGGAACTGGAAGAAAGCTCTTACCTGGGGCGGCATACTCAGAGTTGAGTGATCTTTGTTGAAAATCTCACGACTATTGCCGCAGCTGGTTGCCGCGCACCAAATTGCAAGGTTAAGCTGTTGCGGCCAGTAGCTCATATTTGGGCCCGCTGACCATTTTTTCGCCTCTTTTTCCAGAACGGTGGGTAAGTTTGATTTTTTGAAAGATATCTCTGAACTTTGTCGTGAAATATTGGTCGGGTGTAACATAAATATCGATTGAGTTGCTGAATATTTTCTTTAAACCCTGGGCTGAGGTGTGAAATTGGCAAACTTGAGCCTTTTAAACCGTTTGGTGTCAGCTGTTGTGGAAAACCTTCGACGGGTGTTAGCCCCAGCGCTTTAAATTTCTGGGCCCCAATATTTGCTGTCTGAACCGAACACACTTTTCAGATAACCTGGCCCAGCCTTAAACATAATTTTCGCCGTTGCCTTGTGGTTTCGCTGTAAAATTCACCTGGGTGACAAATTTGCTCTTGTCAGCCCTTGGGTATTTGTCAAAAAGGGCGCCCACGCCGTGTCTTGTGCGTTTTTTGCAATTTTGTCCGCCCTCGGTGTTCGCATCCATTGCAAGAAACCGGCCATCGCTTATGAAACAATGCAATATTTTCGACTGAATTTAAATGAGTGGCCTTTTGCAAAATAAAAATAAGATGGTTGTGCTCACAATTGTCACGATTGAAAACCCCTGTACCGTTTTTTTCGACCGGCCGGTTCCGAAAGCCGATTATGTTGGGCTTATTTTATTTTTACAGAACTCAACGCCAAAACAACCGCCAAGGCAAATAGCCCTACTGTTGCTGTGGTGATTAAATACCCTGAACACAACAAAATTCAGTTTTCTCAAAATTTGTTGGACTTTCGTGGCGTCCCCTGGCGCCTTGAGACGGATGCATTTATTTCCAAGCTTAACGTTCCCAGTGTCTTCTTTGTGTACTGCGATTTGGTCGACCAGGACCAAAATTTGTTGAATGTGGGAAAAACAAGCCTACTTGCAAAGTTTGACATCCTATGAGAGGCTTTCGAAAAAATAAACTATCGCGCGCTCGAACAGCAAGCCTTTCGTGCCGCTTCGACGGGCGAACATGTGCACAATGTGACGCTTTCAGTCAAAGATGAAGATGGAGAACTCTTTGATTTTCGCGGACAAAAGCTTTACTTCGAGTTGTCGATAAATTAAAGAAAAAATTTGGCTCATTATACGATGTCGGCCGCGAATGTGTCGCCAACTGCTCCGCCCGAAAGGGTGGCAGAACAGCAATATACCCCGCTCTATCCAAAAGCCTCAGAGGCCTTTCTTCCTAATGCCGAAACTTTCTGACTGACTGAACTCAGCAAAATCAGGAAACAGATTTCTGATGAGGCTGAGCACTACAAAGTTGTGCTGACAAAAATAAAATAAAAAAGACTCAAAAAGCCTTAAACTATGTTGTTGCTGGTCTTGGTGTTGCAACAACAGCTCTGTCTTCTGGAGCAGTCCGGGGCAGTCGTTTCCGCACTGACGGGCGTTGGAATCGTGGCCAGTGTTCCTCTCGGTGTTGTGGAAGGTGTATGTGGCGCGGTTTCCACCGTTGTGATGAGCGTAAACAAAAAACTTGAAAAGAAAGTAAACAAGCAAAGCAGACTGAGCGCTCTGGCTGTTGCAAAGCATGACACAATCAACGCCTTTGTTTCCTAGGCTCTCCATGATAACCGGGTTTCGGATGTTGAGTTTAAACACGCCACACCTGAAATGAAGAGCTATACCCAAATGAAAGCGGCATTGCGCGCAAGCTTCGCGAAAAAACAACCCGATTCGCCCCCTCCAGGTCTTGAAAAAATCAGGGAGGAGGTTCGCGAGGCATTAGAAAAAATGTCGCAGCAACCAGCGCAGCTTTGAACTAAAATTTTAGGGAAGAAACTTGAGTTTCTATCTAAATCTCTTGAAAAACATAAATTGAACAAACTGGCGAATGACTGAATAAATTAGATCTTCTGGAACAAAACGATTGTTCTGTTCCATGCTATTGGCTGTTTTTTTTTACAGAGCTTTCAACGCTTGTTTGGCGAAAAGAGGTCAGACAAATTACCTTTGAATTAGTTAAAGCAACAAAAGATGCGAAAAAAAAAATAGCAAAACTGGTGGCCACCAGACCTCTAGGCAGAATTGTTTACATTCATATAAGCTTAACATTCCTTTGGGCTTGAAAAAAGTTTAGCCTTAAGGAATATGTATTGAAACAAAAGATGGGCTTTCCCATCTGCGCATAAACGAACGCAATGACGTAATTATGACTCATTCGAAAGGGAAACCCCCCAACAAAGTTCCTGTCTCATATGCTAATTCTTCAGGAACAAGGTCACACAGTTTCTGCTTCACCAGAATTTGAAAAAGACTTCTTCATAGTCTTCAGGGTGAAACCAAGGTGGTTCGATGTAGTGTTTTTCGTCTCCCTTTTTCTGGCATAAGTCACAAAGTCCATTTGAGCTGCAAACTCTGTATTTACTTTAAAATAACATCCTCGTAATTCTTTCTCTTTTTTCACACAAAGGGGCTTCAAAAATAACCTTATTAATCACATCCCATCCCTGAGCCTTTCACTCCCTAATTTTTATGGCAAGACATTCCTTGAGAATTTCGCGAAGCTCGGTGGGGAGTGAATTAGCTCTCCAATAGCTGGCTCGGCTTCAGCGGGCGGGTTTCTGTTTTCCCCCGCAAGAAGCTCCCCAAACCGCTGCTCTTCTTACGGGGCCATTTCCGCGAACATTTGCTGAATAAGCTCCTCATGAGCTTGTTGGTCAATCTGATTTTCCATGGTTGAATACACAAATGGTGTGTTTCAAGGATACACACACGCCACGTTTCTCTAAAAGGGGTGACCCAGCGGGGGGTATATAACAAAACAAAAGTTTTTGTCTTAAGTAGTATAGAAAGAGTCAGTTGAAACACAACTTACTCCTAGGAGCTTTATTTCCCCCAGACAAACCCCCCAACATTAACTTCGAGTGCAGCGAAGAAATTAATGTTGGGGGGTTTGTTTGCGGAAAATAAAGCTCCCAGGATCAACTCGTATTCAGTTGATTCTTTCTATACTACTCGGGCGCATCGAGACACCCGGCACGGCTGAAGACCGAGCCTACCAACTTTGCAGATGCCACAAATTCTCAACATGACCAACATCTGCTGAACTAGTCACCTTGTGAGTTTCAGTGTTCGAGAAAAAAGTAGAAAAAAATATAGCTGTTTCGGTGTTTCGTTCCGCTGTTTTGTGGTTTAAACAACCTCGTTCCGGCTAACCATTTACTGATTTACTCGCTAGATCGTTAAGGTATAAGTTAAAGAGGAGAGGACTTTAAATGCAGCCTTGCCGCATACCTCTTGCGTATTGAAAAGATCACGTTTTGTTATTTCCAATCCTAACATAGAAGGTAGACTTCGAGTATAGACTTTTAATTAGACCATACAACTTTCCTTGGATATTGACTTTAGATAACTTATAGAGAAGCCCATCGTGCCAAACGGAATCAAAGGCTTTCCTGAAGTCTACAAAACACGCGTATATTTTCTCCTTGTGGCAATGGACACATTTATCTATTAACGTTCGAAGTGTAAGGACATGATCTGCTGTTCTATTATTTGCTAGAAAACCAATTTGTGAAGAACTTGTAAAGTATATTATGTAAGTTAACGTGTTTAAGAAGTCTCTGATTGAGAATTGACCAAAATAGTTTTCTAATACAACTGGAAAAACAAATTCCACGGTAGTTTGATGGACCGCTTTAAGTACCACATTTAAAAATTGGTGTAATAAGACAGAAATTCAATTACCCATCTATGATTTTAGAAAAGGTGACCTGTAGCATTAGCCTACTATCTGCAGGTTCGCCTGACTTAGCTAGGCTTTAAGGCCTTTATAGGCAATGAAACTGTGAAGCTTGGGGGATGTGGCTTGGAGTGACAAGAATACCTCACAAATTAATGTGTCTAAGTAAGCTTAAAGCCACTCATTTAGCACTAAGACCACGTGGTAGCGGGCATCACTTTATTTGGTAGATGTAAGGGGTAATGCCCGCTACCACGTGGCCTTAGTGTCTAGTGAGTGGCTTTCAAGTTACCAAGACAAATTAATAGCTATTAATGTCTCAGGTATTTATGTCTTTACAGATCCGACTGAAAGGAAGATATTTGAGTGGTATTACATTGTTGGTCCTCTGTCTGCTGCCATCATTATTGTTATAACATTTGCCATTTGGTACGTCTGCAAACGTCGTATGACAGGTATGGAATGCCTGCCTTTGATAAATTTGCCTCAAGAGTGTTAGGATTTCTTGTCATGAAATTTAACAATTATTGGATGAGGCTGAGCATAATAGCAAAAATCATCATGGAATGTAAATAGTTTTAAACGTAATGTTTTTAAGTTTTTAATATAGCTACTTACGTTTAATTTTTATTTATACTTATTTTTAAAGTTTTGTGCATTTTTTGTATCTTTTTAATCCCTATGCAATTTTATAGCTTTTTTGTTTTTACAATATATATCTAGTTTTGAGGTCCTTTTTGAAAACCATATCTTTTATGAAAAAGTTTCCTTAATAAAGATGATGATGATGATGATGATGATTATTATTATTGTGTCATCTGCCGCAGCCGAAGGCTGAGACGGATAACACCAACCGAGACCCTGATAATTCTCGTTATCATGCGAGAGCCGAATTCAATGTGCTTTACAATTTTTTATCCTTTATATTATCCTGACGCGCATATTTAGTTCACGTGTGCTTAGCTCGTTATGTAACGTCCTACTATTATTTTGCGTTGTTTTCCTCGATATTATGTATTTTATTGTCAATGACTGTGCTCACAGTGTGGGTGGCTCCTCCTAAAATGTTCTGCAATTGGCACAGGATTTCATGGAGCCGAAACCAATTGTGGAATTGCATACATTCTAGGTATCCTACCGACGAACAGTTATTACATTCAGATATTTTTAGAAGCAACATTTATTTGCGGTCTGTCACTTTTGAATTATTATGAATACACTTGAGCCTTTGTAGCGAAACAAGAGCGCGTACAAGTAACGAAACGTGCTACGTCAACTTGTAAACAACTTTATTTGTAAGCTTACAACCTAAAACTTGCAGTGCAGTCCAAATGTTTCCAGCAAAATTTTTGAGTGAACGCAGACCCGTTTTGGTAAAACCTTTTGCAATACAATTTCAGAAAGGGTTCAGCAAAACAAACGTGTTTGTCGCGTGTGTAAAACCTGTCTCCAAAATGACGACTCTTAAGCCTCTGCATGTATAAAGCCTATTTTCTGTAGGTATGACGTAACGAAAACAGTGCCAGCAGTAATTAGCTGCGTGCTTTTAGCCCGAACCAAAATTGACATAGTGATACCAGATGTTCATGTTAGTAGTGTATATTTGACAAGGTGCTATGCAGCCCACAAAGGGTTCTACTGGAAGCACGAGGTTTCCTCCAAGGCCACAACGTATCTGTCCTTTTCATTTATTGGACCACCTGCTTATCAGGACTCTTTTGGGGTCAGTTTCGATCTGGAAAAACAATGATATATTGCTAGAAACGGAGATTATGAATCAGTTACTTTAGAGGGGGGTTAAGTCAATCAAACAGATTTAAAGTCGTTGCTAAGGGAATTTTTAGAGTACTATTTGACAAAGCACCGTTTAGACACATTTTCTGTCACTGTATTATTGAAGTATATGAAGCTGAGCGTGGAAAGTTGTAAAAAAAATGGGATGTGCGTCTGCGTAACTAGCTCCAACCCAACTTAATTTTATAAGTTGTCTTTGTCTTTTAGTCTATCAAGGACTTTTGTTTAGAGAAAAATTCAACAGTGGACAGGGAAAATGTAAGCCGATAGTCCCTCGTCAGAAACGCTCTAAACATGAAGCCATATTAGAGTGAATTCGTATAACCCGTTCCTTATATGCTATTGAGGCGCATAACATGCTAATTACCAGTTTGGGTACGCACGAGATAGTTGTCACGTTGGAATGCACTGGAATGTTTAAAATCTGAGCGCGTAAGCAAGTGTTCCTTAAACAATTTTTGTAACGAAAATCTGGCGTTCATTTTCCTCCTATTTGTATAGGTAATCACATGATTTCGAGTGCAATTTGGAATAAATAAGCACGAGTAATTTTTTTCAAAGACTCACAAAATTGCACGAGCCCGTAGGGCGAGTGTAATTTGTGGTCTTTGAAAAAAATTACAAGTGCTTATTTATTCCAAATTGCACGAGAAAAATCATGTGATTACTTATTAATAATATACATGAAAATATTGCGAGATAGCTTCTTAACGTTGCAGAAGCAACGCAACGAAGATAAGGTGAACCAAAACAACAGTTTTCCCGATGTTTTTAAAGCGTTTTTAGCTGTAAAAACTGGCTAAACAATTACAGGCTATAGCTATAAGGCTACTTTGTTTGCTAAGTGTCTATCAAGCGCTGTAATTATTACCTTCAGGCTTTCTAGTTCGTTATCTTCGCCTTCGACTTTAGAACGATAATTCCGAAAATTTCGATACACTTCGCGAGGTTGCCCTTCGGAAATTGCTGTTCCATTCGTCAATGCGAATTTGCGGAAATTCAAACTAGAATCTTGTGAGCCGTGGGCGCGTGTAGTGTGACTGATTTTCTTACCTTGTTTCGTTCCTCTCTTTGTCTTATAAAAGTAGTCGTCCAAGGCCAAATGAAATGTACTTTTTATACGTTGCTTGGATATCAGTTTACTTGTTTCACTTAATAACACAATAATTGTGCGCTTAATTTCTTTTTCACTGCAGTGAACACAGCCAAGGCCGCCAAGTAGGTGAAAGGCTTTTATTACTTCTACTCGATTTAAAACTGTTGTGTACTTCTTATAATATAATGTCACTCAAATATCGATGGACTCAGCAGAGAGCCATTATTTGCTCAAGATGCTTTGTGTTATAAGTGTTTAGATATATGAAGGACGCAAAAGACCTACAAAGGTTGGGATCCTGTCTCTCGGTGACATATGTTCCAGGATTTCAGCCCTTCTTCTTTTGTCTTTTTGATAGGGAACACCATGCCCAAATTTACTCACAACTGAATTACGTTTTCCTATGCCTACGAGGATATTGTCCAAAATCTGTTTGCATCTTAAAGATCAGAATTTAATAACGGTGCCGGAGTTGAACCTGCTTTTTCTTAATGTGACTAACACCGGTTTCCAACATTTTCCAGCATTCGTACTTTGATGGATCATTACTACCAAGCTTTATATGTTGTTAACTTTATGATGGCGTCAAATAAATGCCCAAGTCATGAAATTTTCTTTGACATAATTTGTCACCAAAGCAATACTATAACCTGTTAGAAAAAACGCTAATATTAGCTTTAAGCGAAAATAACTAAAAAACGACCTAAATGAATCTAAGTATTTAATTATTGTTAACTGAAAGAGGTAAAGGCAGTAAGACAAACAAATTTATTTCACTTTTTAAAAACGATTCAGTCTTGATGAAGAGCAAGGATATGAGCTGGAAGAGATGGATCATGAAGTGGATAAATGGGAAGTTTCACGTGACCGTATAGTGCTGCGAGAGGTTATTGGCTCAGGGGCGTTTGGAGTGGTCTGGAAAGGAAGTTTGAAGGAACCAGGTCGAGGCCACAGTAGACAGGTTATTGCGGCAAAGTGCTTTACACGTAAGAAACCGCTGGTTTTCATCTATAATGATAATGATTACCATATTTGTAAGGTGGTTAAGTTTTAAGGCAGCGATTCCAGAAGTTAAGAGGCAACCTAGTTCCCAGGAGGTTGGTTAAGAGGCAATCTCTGTAAAAGTGATCCGCTGCATTTCGGGTCGAAAAATCGATTTCCTTCAAACTTTGCCCAAGAATCTATCTTAGTCTAAATGTAATCGAGACCACCTTAGTTTTTGCAAATATTGCAAAAATAACTAGTAATAACCAAAAATAGCACAAATTGCCGAGCCCGTCGTTTCGCAATATTCTAGTTTCAGGAGCTTTTTTCGCCTCGTATGATAAGATCAATCCTTAATAAGTGTAAAACACCCATTTTCTGATGTTTCAACAGTTGTTTATAATGAAAATTATAGTTTTGTTTCACAGCCACTTCGCCGCTGGCGCCTTTGTCATAAAAATGTGAATTTTAATCTCGGCTCTGCGCGTTCTCTCTATAATATGTCTATTCAGGTCAACTTAAATAAGGTGGAAGAGCATGGGAATCTTAAAAAAAGTTGCGGTTTAAGCGAACTTTTAGCACAGCCGGTCGACAAATTATGCGCACATTTTCGAAAAATGGTTGCCATTAATGCACAAAGGACGGCCTCGATATTTAACGAGCTTTGCATTGCTAACTCGGTATTTGACGCTTGGATTGGGTTTATTAGAGTTGTTTATGACATATAACGTGATAAAACATTATTTAGGAAAGATAAAATATTATTCTTGACCAAATAGACGTAGCCGTCTAACTTCAGCCTATGCGTCCGCTGTTTTTTTTGTATACTGGTGTATACCTCTAAAAATGTAATGTCGTCTGTAGGAAGGATGGATATGAAAAGACCCAGAAGTATTAAATATAATTCGGAATGTTCATACATAACAGATTTCAATTTTCTGTGCTCAAGCAGAATCCTTTGAAACCCTTTGAAGTAAGCGTGCGTGCAGACGTCTCTTGCGAAATTGCATGTAACACTTTGCGGCGTGAGTTAATTCAATTAACATTCCTTTCTTTTGTGGTGACCGCGCAACGTTTGAAAACTCACTAGAAGATATTACGAAACACGGAAAATAATTATCAACTGTTTGGGTTCAGTCCTGTCCCATTAACTAAAAAAGAAAGACTGAATGAAAGCGAAAAGTCAAAACCCTTATTCACGTGGCAAGTGAACATGGTAATAGACCCAAGTAATGTCACGCAATGTAATATTGTAAAATTGTTTTCAAAATTGGACTTTGTACATATTAAAGTTGTTTATATTCAAGAGTTTATTGGGAACTCTTGAAAAACACTAATAGTTTTTATACCTTAATTATCAACGGGTTTAAAGAAGCAGCAATAACAAAACAACCATAACCAAACCAGAAATATAAATAATTAAGTTATCCGCAGCATCAGCAGCAGCCACTTGTCACTGTTACTTTTTTGTTATTGTGTCGCTTGTTGACTTGAATTTGCTTCACGAATACATTAAATAATATGCAGACTTCGCGCTTTTTTTCTTGCTTATCAAAGTATAAAGGAACATGTGGTAATTCAAGAGGTGTTACAGAATGCGTTCGCCTTGGAGATTGTAATGAATCAATTACGAACATTTGAACTCATGTCACTTATCTCGAGAAACGCTAACAGAGAGTCAACTTATTCTAGCAAGAGCAGGTATTTTCGATTTCCCGGTTTCAAAACTCAGTGAAACGGAGATATGCCCGAAGCATCGCCATACGCTTCGAAAGTACTGGAAGCAGCGGAGGCCATGCCAGTACCCCATCCACAGAGACGGTAAAAAAGCAGTCAAGACTAGGGACGCAGTGAACGTAACAATGGCGAAGGAAATTCTAAAACTTCACGAAGTGGATGTCCCGATTGGATCAGGTTTGTTGAGTACATTTTCCCATTTTTAAATTATCAATTAAATTAAATTATCTCGGCAAATTAACTGAGCTAATATTTCTCGCATTATCAGTCTTTCTGTTCGGGAAAAGTGGCGCTTGTTTACAAAATGTCTTATTTTTATTCTTCGAACCTTACTGGGGGGTACACTCAGTGTTATAGTTTCTTATAAAACAAAGCAAATCATATTTCATCAATCCTAATCTACGTAAATGTATTTGTAAATTAATGTAATGTAATGTAAGTTAATTTGGTATTTTTCTTATTCCAGTAATTTGCAGTGCTTGTCGGAAAAATCACAAAGTTGCTATCGAACAGTCGTCTTCGGCTTCAGTTCAAGCTATAGAGACAGAACCAGTCAGAGACACCAGAAGCTCACCTGAAGCGCGCCAGAGGTAAATCAAAATGTGCAATAATGAGATATCACAAAGTACGCTTGTAGTGAGAAACAGAAACTGATGCGGAGAGAGACGAGAGAGTTTTAACCTTTAAAAAGGTTAGGGAGGAAAACGTGGGAAGAGGAGATGACAGAACGAGGTAGGGAAACGACGGGAGGGAGGGAGGGAAGAGAAGGGGGGGGGGGGGGGGTTAAGATCGAGTGTTTGAGGAAGAAAGACCTGAGCGACTAGCGACTTCTCCTAACCTGTCATAATCATCCTCATTTTGAAGGGCTTCTAAAGAGGTTGCTACTGCTGCTCCTTCTGACTCCCAAAACGTTCCATTAACACCAGGCATTTTGGGGCGGATTCAGTCAGACTGCGAATGGACTCCCCGTCTTTGTGTCGAGGAGGAATCACACATGGCCGAAAATGTCGGACATTTGAGCCCGCACGGTAATAGCGGCTTTTCCCAATCAATATAAAAAATGGCGTACGAAATTAAAAAGCTTTATATGAGAAGTGATGAAGTTACGGAAAATACAAGCACAATTAATACCATTTTTCCGTTTGCCAAAATCGAGCGTTATTCAAAAACATATCAGCGATATTTTAGTTAAAAAATCTACCGGAAAAGCGAATTCCATACCTTTTTTTCGAAAGGATGTCAATTTGCAATTTCAGCTCCGGTCAAAACACTATAAATCAGTGAAAAAAGAAGCGAAGACAATATATTTGCTAGCAAATAATCAGAAATCTAAAGTCGCTTATGTAAGTTGCCAAAATCGAGTCAAAAAATGCAGATAGATCGCTATTTTCAGAATAAGAAACATCTTCAGCTTGTAAACGTGCCTTTGTTTTCGGTTGCTAAAAACCGTACAAAATGAAATAAGACCACGGGAAGGTCGACATGTCACGCAGATCCACGTCCGTCCCATGAAGAAGAAGACAACAAAGTCTCGTTCTTAGCACCGTATTCTCGCACGCAAATCCGGCATATTTGGTATTATAAACAACGTGATTCTCGAGGAGATTCAAGAAAACTAACCCGTTCCATTTCAATGATAAAAAAGAAGTAAAACTGCGATGTACAATACATGTAAACCGGAAGTTCGTGCTCTGAGTTCAGCAAGCGATATCTCGGCCAAATGTGCCTCAAAAGGCATCGTTCGATAGCTTTTTTCGTGGATTTTGTCCGCCATTGCTCGTTTTGGCAATACTCTCAGCCAGCGGCATTTATTTGACCATAAACATGTTTGTATTTCACCCCTCGATCTGTCCTAAAAATATGTGCCCGGAGGTCACTGCTCAAATCAGCGGTTAAGGCCATTACCCGACGGCGTGAATGTAAGTCGCACGAAATGTGATGTCCGAAATTTCTGGCCATGCAAGAAAGCGAGTCCGAAGATGAATCCAACGCCGCATCAAGGGGTAATGTTTTGGTGGATGTTTTTAATTTCTCAATAGCAAACCTTGCAGACGTATCTGGAAAACAAAGAATTGATCAATTGCAGTATCAGTTAGAAAGTTGGGATGATTGTAGCGATGTGGATAAAGAAACATTCGTGCATAAAGCTAAAGAGTCGTGCCAGTTGATACTGTATGTGATGTCATAGCGTCGCACAATGGAGAAATGTTGTTTCAAGCTGTCCAGCAAGAGAAAAAATTTGGGTGCGGCTACTGTCACTGGTCTGGAGGCTCTAGTGCGGCTTATAGGAAAGCGCAATCTAAATTACTAAAAACCCCAATCCTTAGCATTTACGCAAACAGGTTTACAGTAAAGGAGTTGATTTTGAAAACTGCAGTAATCGACAAATCAAAAAAAGCAAGAGCGCACTGTTGTTCTGAGGGCCCCGGTATCCCAATAACCAGGATACCACAACATCGAGTCCGATGAGACAAATGCCAGTTGGATCACTTTCTGGAATTTACATCTCGCCGGCCTTACTTCTATCAGGATGTGGCCTTTGGAAGCCGAAAGCTTAAACTTGATAGTGGTGAAGAATTAGTAATGCCAAACGTTGTACGTACTGTTGCAAGATGTACCATCATCAACCAGTATCTTGATTTCTGTAAAGAAGAAAATTTTAGGCCTCCGAGTCGTGCCACTATGTGGAGAGTTCTTGAAGTTCAGGAGGTTTTCAAAGAAAATCTCTCATAGGTCTTGACAACACTGCTGCTAATTGCGTCGACGGTTTTGAAGCATTACACAAGATTTTAGAGGAATTGGAAGAAGTAGGGGCCGACAAGGAATGGTGTACACAAATAGGAAAAATGCTGAAAGAGGCTAAACTATACTTGAAGACGACTTATCGAGGTCACTGCCAAGAGGAAAGCAGCTGTTCCGACCATTGTAGAACATTTGCCACAAGTGATCCGAATGACTCTGATTATCGTACAGACTGTGGCCATGACCATGATTTGTCATGACGCGACTGTTAGGCACTAAAGGAAGTTATTCAAGAAATCAAGTTTTCCATAGCTAAGCACTCTTCCAAGATAAATGATAAAGAGAAAGAAGACGATCTTCGATATGATGCAGTTACCGCTGAAGTAAAAGTCAAGGACTGGAAGGCACACATTATGCGGGCACATAATCAGGAACAGAGCAAGCAAACAAAATATTTTGCTTTCTTTACAGGGGAACGAAGTTTTTATAATATCAGACTGGGCAATGAAGTTTTTGCAAATGAAGTTTCGCGAAAAGCAGTCGGAGTGGTTTACGAAAAGCGGTATAAACTGGCACATATGCAGTGTCGTTGCCAGGAAAGGAAAGAAGCTAGAAGTCTCCTCTTATGCTTAACTGTTCAACAGTTGTAGCCAGGATTGGTTCACTGTACCTTCGATCCACGAAAATGTCTGTCATCAAAAGTAGTGATCCACTCATCACAAAAGTCTATCTGAGATCAGACGAGACTGGGTGCTATAACAACAGCAGCCTCTTAGCGTCTCTAAGAGACATTGGAGGTCGTTAAGGAATTGAAATTGTGAGGTATGATTATTCTGAGCCGCAGTATGGGAAAGACATGTGCGACAGGATACTGTGCCCGATGAAAGCCGCAGTTGCACGTTATTGCAACGAAGGCCACGATATTGTCATGGCGCAAGATATGCAGATTGCCCTAAAAGAAAGGCCAGTTCGGGGGTGACAGCAGTTTTTTCCATGACCGAGGAGAGGAGAACTCTTAAGATAAAGAAAATCCCTAACTACAGTTTTCTGCACAATTTTGAGTTTACTCCTGATGGGCTTCGAATGTGGAAGGCTTACAACATTGGAATTGGGAAGCGTTTACTCCAGCATGGCGTACGGGCGTGCTTTCTAACTGTCGGCACGCAATGGGTTTCTATGCCTAGTTTTCTGATCCTGCGATATTGCTAATGTCGTCTTAACACTTCTTCGATCAAATGTTTTAACTTTATAGGGTTAAAACGATTTTTTGTATGGGAAATAAGCGAAAAAAAAAGGGATCGAGCTCGTCAGCCAACGAAGAGGAAGCCATGGCGACTGATCTTAAAGACTCCATCGACTCCTTAAAAAAGGCTATGGAGGACGGCTTCGCTAGTCTACGTGAGGAAGTGACCAGACTACGCGAGGACTTTAAAAACGAAACCGAAGCGATGAAGGCCCAAATTAAAGCTCTTGAGCAAAGCATAACCTTCACTCAAAACGACGTGGACACTTTAAAGGAGAAGACGGAAAACAATTCAAAGGAAATAAAGACTGGGTTGGACGTTTTGAACAAAAAAATTGAAGTCTTAGAAAACAGACTGAAGGCTGAAACAGAGAGCAACATCAAGCTGGAACAGTATACGATGAGGGAGAATCTGAGGTTCAACAACATAACGGAGATTGAGAAAGAAGATTGCAAGATTTTAATACACAGAGTTATTCAGAACGAAATGGGTGTAAAGAGTGGGTGTAAAGCAGGAGGGCAGATGCAGACCTATCATTGCACGTTTCATTAGTCGTCAGGATAGAGATTTAATATGGCAAAACAGAGGTAAGATTAAAGTGCCCCTAACCCCAAAATATGTTTTTCCGTTAAATAAATCTACGCACCTGTTCGAAACGCATTGTGCCATTTTGTGCCCTTTTAAACCAAATCTTGACTCTGTATAGGCTGTAAAAGTTACGAAATCTAGCCATCATCTGTCCCACGACCGAGCTAGTAAGGGGAGTGGGTCTAGTCCTGGTTTGACGTCAAAAACTGCTTTGCATGCATGTTTAGAAAGACTTAATGCGATGCAAATCAGTTTGTGACGTCAAACCAGGACTAGACCCATGCTCCTTACTAGCTCGGTCATGGGACAGGTGATGGCTAGATTTTGTAACTTTTACAGCCTATAAAAAGTCAAGATTTGGTTTTAAAAGGCTCAATGCGTTTCGAACAGATGCAAAGATTCATTTAAGCGAAAAAAGTATTTTGGGATTATGGGCACTTTAAAAATTTGGATAACTACCCCGATGCTTACATAACAGAGGACTTGCGAGAGCGATACAACTAGAGAGAAAAACTTTAATTAAAGCCATGATGAAGGCAAGAGAGAGCGCGGGTCTTCCAGATGCAAAAGTTGTTGGGCGTTTTCTCATCATCAATAACGAAAGATACGACCACAACCATATTCCGGAATATTTAAAATAATATAGACATTTATATTAAGTCAACATTTCTCTTTTTTTCCCTTTTGTTAAGACATCAAAGAATTAAGAATTGCATGATATGCAAATTTTTACAAAAAGGCTAACGAACCCTTTCAAACACAATCCTGCTGGGACTTAACATACCTGGAATAGCTTATTTTAATGTGTCGTATGGTAATTTTTTTGTTCCTTAGTGACTCCCTTTGTTAGGTGTATGTTTAATCCTGTTTTTGTTGACAGACAAGCCATTCAGCTAGTATTTTTTAACACTGCTCCCAAAAATAAAATTAAAAACCCTGTATTATTCCGAAAATGAATATTAAAATAAGTTCACTTAATGTTCGCGGTATGGGAGACAAACTGAAGCGAAGAGAAACATTTAACTGGCTAAGAGCAAAAACTTTTCATATTTATCTTCTTCAAGAGGTGCACTGCAGTACCAATACAATATCTTTGTGGTCATCAGAATGGGGTTACAAATCAATTTTTAGCTGCCTCTCCAGCGCTAGGGGTGGTACTGCTATCCGGTTTAACAACAACTTCTCATTTGAAATTTTGCGGATCTACTCGGACACAAACGGCAGATTCATTATTTGCGACATCAAAACTGAAGATAAATGTATCACCTTGGCAAACTTATATGCTCCCAACAATGACGAACCTAGATTCTTTCAATATTTCTTTGTCCACGTAGATGATTTTCAATGCGATCATTTAATAATAGGCGGCGACTTCAACCTTGTCCTAGATCTAAATAAAGATAAGAAAGGTGGCCGCTACAAAACACACACCAATTCAGTCAAAACAATGGCTGGTCTTCAAACTTCTTCAAACTAGAAAGAGGAGTTAGGCAGGGATGCTCCTTATCACCGTATCTTTTTATCCTTTGCGTAGAGATTTTAGCTGAAAAAGTAAGGACCTGTCAAGACATAAAAGGAATTAAGGTTTTGGGACAAGAAATTAAAATCAGCCAATTTGCGGATGATACTACTCTTATCTTAGATGGTTCAAATGAAGCCTTCAAGTCCTCTTTGCAGGTCCTGGATGATTTCAGGAAAATTTCAGGTTTAAAATTAAATGACAAGAAAACAGAGGTCCTCTGGATAGGAGCTAACAAAGGGAGTGGAGTCATCCTCTGTCCAGAAAAAGATTTTAAATGGGTTAAGAAAAAAGTAAAAGCTTTAGGTGTCTGGTTTTCAACCAACCCAGAAGAAGTCACGGGTGTAAACTTTTCTGAAAAGCAGGTGAAAATAACCAACTGCCTAAGCTGCTGGGAAAACCGACGACTAAGCTTAATGGGGAAAATAACGGTTTTAAAGAGCCTGATTGCCTCTCAACTTGTTTATATCCTGTCGCCCTTGCCAACAGAGCACTATATTTTAAATGAAATTAATAAAGTTTTCTTCAATTTTTTTATGGAATGGAAAGGGCGACAAGATTAAACGGGACATAATGATAGGGGATTACTCTCAAGGAGGCCTAAGAATGATAGACATACAATCTTTTAATAAAGCACTTAAAACCATGTGGGTCATTAAATATCTTGACGAGTCAAACTTTGGTAAATGGAAACTTTTTTTTGACGACGAGTTAAAAAATTACGGTGGTACTGCTGTTTTCAAAGGTAATCTTAAAAAAGAAGATTTACCCAAAATTAAAGGATTATCGGATGTCTTTATTAAAGAAATTTTGCAAATTTGGTCTGAGACCAGCTATGAAGATAACCTAAATTCTTTTGAACGCTTCCTCTCAATGAGCTTGTGGCATAATTCTCTAATAAGAATTGAAAACAGGCCAGTGTACTATAAAGAATGGTTTGTTAAAGGTATTTCAAAGGTTTCACTTCTAATGAAGGATGCAAACACTTTCCTTTCTTTTTATGAATTCACTGAACGATACAATATTAAAACAAACTTTCTCAGTTTCAATGGTTTGATTTCTTCTTTAAAATCTCTCAGGGAGAGATGTAAAGTTAGTATGCATATAAGGGACAGCAATTATCAAAGCTTCGTTGAAACTTTATTAAAGGCCAAAAAGCCTAATAGAATAGTATACAAAAAAATGATTACTGTGAAACAACAACGCCCAGCTCAAAGTCAAGAAAAATGGGTGCTGGACTGCCATCTGAAAACTCGTGAAGACGTTGATTGGAAATTTGTTTACCAAGCCCCATTCAAATACATTAAATTAACCAAATTAATCACCTTCCAGTTTAAACTTCTTCATCGAAGGTTAGCTACAAATGATTTTCTTAAGAAAATAGGACTCAAGCAAAGCGATATTTGTACCTTTTGTGAACTTGAAATTGAGAGTCTAATTCATTTATTTTGGTCCTGCAGTGTAACCTCCTCTTTTTGGAGAGATTTTAAAGGCTGGATTACAGATAACCTTGACAACGCAGCGATTTTAGAGAATATTAACCTTGACGCAGCAATTGCTTTAGGCCTCAGGCCGAATCTTTTTCACAAACAAATATACCTCTACTTCCTACTTGCCAGATATTTTATATGGATCTGTAAGACACAAGGGAAAGCTCCTAAGCTTGAAAATTTCCTTAGCTTTTCGACACTCTTCATTTAGTTTGGTCCTCCTATGTCACGCACCATCATCAACTAGAAAGCAGTGTAATCTTCTTCTTAGTTCCTTTTTTTTCTTCGTATTGGTATGTCTGGCCTGTCTTTCTGGTTTTATGTATGTACATATTCATGTATTGTTTTGTATGTATTTAATTAAAGATGTTTTAGACAAGTAGACAAGTAGCGTTAGCGCTGTAAGATCCATGGCTGTATTAATTAACTTTTTTGTAAGCAACTTTTCTACTGTAATGTCTACATATAATGTTATATTGTAATAAAGGTTTGTATATTTTAAAAAAAAAAACATTGGAATTGGAAAGCTGATTTCAGGAGATACTATTGTACTTTGTCCACAACAAGCTACCTGCCTCACGGAGGAAAAACCATTCTTTACAATCTCAACCAGAGAAATGAATAGAACAACCACGCAACAAACGCGAATTGACGTGGATCGTGAATCCTTTGAATGCCCCAATCCCCAATGCTCAGAGGAATTCCACAGTCGTTCAGAGCTGGAAACTCATCTTAACGTGATAACATACCACAGCCCACTAGGGACGGTACAAAGGAGCCTGTATGACCAATTGCGAATCGATTGGGTCCAGAGTTTTCGCCCCGATAGTGAAGTTGAAATTGCAACCTCAACGGAAGGTAAGTTACTTCAAATGGGCTGGGCACTTCATAAGTCTAGAAGCGCACAAACGCGCTTTTCTGACAACTTCCGCGAGTATCTACAAAAAAAGTTTGACACTGGGAAAGAAACTGGGAGAAAGGAAGATCCCGCACGAGTAGCAAGCGACATGCGTAAGGCTCGCAATACAGATGGCACACGAACGTTTAGCAGAGCCGAATGGCTTTCGAAGGTTCAAATTCAGGCATTTTGCTGGCGAATTTCTGCTAAGAGAAAGCAATCAAGCTCGAAAGAATCCTCAAGAGATAACGATGACGATTATTTGGACGATAGTGATGCTGAAGAGTATGCATGCCAAACAGATGAATGACTGTTCGAAGCAAACAGTGAAGCTGTAGTGGCTGCAATAGCTGTCAAGCATCCACTGAGGTATGATGTTTATAACCTTTGCAAGATGGCATATAAAAACAAAATTTCATCGTTCAAATTAAAGATGCTCAGGGAAATTTGCAAACATTTTGAAATTTTATTTAACACGAGAGACACTAAATCTGCGTTAGTTAAGAAACTGTCGGAAATGGTTCGAGAATGCTCTTGTATGAGCAAGTAAGACTCATTGCCAGTAAGTATATAGGACTATATACTGCGGCCTCCTGGAAAAATAACCAGTTCATACTTTGGGCGACTTTTCTTTTCAATGTATTGATCAAGTGCAATTTTCTAGTAACTCAGCTGACAGCATAGATAAACATTTGATCACCAAGAAGCCTTCTGAGGTGCTCAGTTGTTTTCGTTGGCACCTTTAGGTTTAAATAAGAGAGGAATTTCCCTGGAATTTCACTGAAAAAAAAAATTAGTTACAAGTAGTATTGACGTTGGGAGCAGGTCAACTGATTTCATTTCCGCAGTTCATATATGATTCATTTCCTATATCATTCACACTCATTTCTTTCGCGGGAACATGTGGGCCCGCAGTTGACCTGCTCCCAACGTCAGTGGCTTCATAGCTCAGTTGGTTAGAGCATCGCACCGGTAATCGCGAGTTCACGGGTTCAAACCCCGTTGAGGTCCTGAATTTTTTTCAGGCTTCTTTTCGCAATTGCATAAATTGCGTTCACAACTGCGAGGATCATTCTTCATTTGATTTCATTTCCGCAGTTCATATATGATTCATTTCATATATCATTCACACTCATTTCTTTCGCGGGAACATATGAACCCACAATTGACCTGCCCCCAACGTCAGTGGCTTCATAGCTCAGTTGGTTAAAGCGTCGCACCGGTAATCGCGAGGTCACGGGTTCAAACCCCGTTGAGGTCCTGATTTTTTTTCAGGCTTCTTTTCGCAATTGCATAAATTGCGTTCACAACTGCGAGGATCATTCTTCATTTGATATTTTTAGCTAGTTAGCTACGCTGAATGATCGTGGCCTAGTAGTCATCTTCACCGCTTGTGATGTACATGTTCCGGGTTCGACTCCCGCTATCGCCAGCTTTTTTTTCCGTTCCTTTTTTCATCTTCTTTTTTAAATATTTGTTTTACAAGTGTTATAATTATTGTAACTTATAAATGGTTGAGCTGTAAGGCAATTTTCAAGCGATATATGTTGATAGTGGTATATGGATATACACTGCAAAGAAACAGACACGAAACGATGAATGATGCCTGTTGTCACGTATCGGAAAACGTCGATTCACCTTTTGTCAAGTCTGAACCACTAATATGTTGAATGTTTGCAAGTTCAACACCGATTGATTGATTGACTGATTGATTGATTGATTAAATAATTGATTGATCTTTAATTAAGATTTCAACACATTTACAAACGTGACTGATCCGCAAATAACACTAGCTAATCTAGGTGGATCCGTCATTTATATATAAAGAAAAAAGATTAAAATAAAGAAATAAGTAAGTAAAAAAATATTAAAAAATTAAAGTCACTAAACTATTACAATATTACTATAAGATATACATTAGATTACTACATTACGCTAACTGATTTACCACATTACGCTAACTGGCAGAGACAATTTTCATGTTGTTACAAGTTTAAAAAAAAGAAAGAAAGAAATAGTACAAGCAAAACAGACTGGAAAGTAGAGAAGGAAAAATTGTGGTATACGTCTGTAAGCGAAGTATATAGCTATAAGGCACAATAATTACCGCTATTGAGTTTCAATATTAGAAAATGGGCGTCAACATAATAGTCCTCAATCCCAAGTTAAAAGCAACTTATGAATTTTTCTTTTAATTGCTCTTTTCGTGAGCTTACGCCAGACGGGGTGTAGAAAGCTTTTAACATGACCAAACTTAACTCCAGATTTTTTCAATTAGACTGCCGTGTTTCCCCATGGCCGCTTCATACTAAACTAATTTTAAGCGGTGGTACATTTTGTTGAATAACTCAAGTACGGGACATCACACACCCTGCGACTTTGACAGGTAGTTTATGTACTATTTTTCCACAATATCTCAATTTGGACATTAGTTTTTGAATGATAAGCAATTTTAGTTTTACTTACGTGACGTGAAACTGACCGCAGAAACCTTACTCTCTTTCTTATGTTTCAAATGACGTATTTGTAAACAGATTATTTTTCTCCCACATTTCACCGAGACTCCGTTATGATGAGATGTTGAGATGTTTTTATTTTTGCACTGTTTACATAGAATTTACATTGCATTAGTAGAAGTACGTTATAAAACAAAATCAGAATAAAGATAAGAAATTAACGAAATTAGGATGTGCGCAGTGGCCAAAGTAGCAGATGCTTCCGGGTCGGTCACTGCCACGTCAAACTAACTGGCATAGACAATGAAAATAATTTTACCCAGAGTAAAGGTGCTAAAGTAAACAAGTATAGGTGGATACATGAATCAAATGAAACAATAGAACAAAGAAACTAAAGTAAACTAAATCAATGTATTCTAGGAAACAGATTGCGAATTTAGCAGATATAGCTTGTATTGTTTGGAAAAGGGGTAATAATATAGTTTTTTTAAATGCAGTGGAAATAAAATAAATAAAAATGAATAAAAATTCTTCATCGTTTGATAAGCATTTCCTTTATCAAACACTTAGCAGAAATATTTGTCGGAGCGAAAACAAGTTTGCTTAGTTTTTTTGCAATAAATACACTATTTTTACCTTATTAGCTATGCTGAACCTCAGTGGTCCAAAGGTCATTGTTACTGCCTCTGATGCGAACAACCCAGGTTTGACTTCTACTAGTGGCACCTATGGTGGGCTTTTTTTTTTCTTCGTCTCTCTTCTTCTTCTTCTTCTTCTTCTTCTTCTTCTTCTTCTTCTTCTTTTATAAATATTTCTTACAAGTGTTACTATTATTTTTCTAAATGGTTGAGCTGTAACGCAATTTTGTAATTTTAAAGGGATATATGTTAATCTGATAGGGGTCTACGAATATACACTGCAAAGAAATAGACTCCAACACAAGCTAAGCGCAATACCTCCGATGTAAGAAAGACAGACTTCTCTCTATTCTTTTGTTTAGCGCTAAATTAGGGATACAACACTGTTTTTTTGCAAGCCCGAGTTAAGGTTAATTGTAGCCTCTTGTTTGAGTCAAGATTAGTATTTTTCTTTCCTTAATGATGTTTTTACGTGGTATAAGTCATAAACATCTCTAATGAACTCAATCCAAGCATCAGATGTCGAGTTAGCGATGTAAAGCTCGTTAACTATTGAGGCCGTACTTTGTGCATTGTTGGCAATGATTTTCGAAAATGTGCATAATCTGTCGACCGGTTGTGCTATAAGTTTGCCGCAACATTTTTTAGTATTCCCATGCTTTTCCACCTTATTTTAGATGACCTGAATAGACATATTGTACAGAAGATGTGGGACTTCTTCGCAGAGCCGAGATTAAA
Source organism: Pachyseris speciosa (assembly GCA_016490735.1). NCBI lineage: Eukaryota > Metazoa > Cnidaria > Anthozoa > Scleractinia > Pachyseridae > Pachyseris > Pachyseris speciosa. The sequence continues at coordinate 655,113 of JAEMWC010000013.1, read as the reverse complement.
ACTTTTCGCTAGAGGCGAAGTAGTTGTCAAACAAAACTATAATTTTCAATTCAAACAACTGTTGAAACATCAGAAAATGGGTGTTTTACACTTATTAAGGATTGATCTTAGCATGCGAGACGAGCAAAGCTCATGAAACAAGAATATTGCGAAACGACGAGCTCGGCAATCTGTGCTATTTTTGATTATTGCTACTGCGCCTTAGCTGGCTAACGCGATTTTAGTTCCCCAAAAATTTATTTTGCAATATTTGCAAAAACTAAGGCGGTCTCGATTACCTTTAGACTAAGATAGATTCACGGGCAAAGTTTAAAGGAAATCGGTATTTTGACCCGAAAGGCAGCGGACCGCTTTTACAGAGAGTGCCTCTGAATGTCCTAGCTACCCACTTGTTCAGTCAAAGATCAACTTCATTCCTATAAGAACTTAGCTGGTTGTTGATGTCCCTTGCCTCTGCAGCCTTCACGTTGTTTCCTCATAACTTTGTATTGTGTTGTTCGGTTTATCTACAAGCTCTCTCCTGAATGAGCTCGTTATTGAAACTTAAGGGTAGCATTTAATGACTTAAATGGGGGATGGGTGATCTAATAATGATTCTGTTGGCCACTTTATGAAAAAGAAAATTTTGGCGTTTTAAGGTTGTTGAACGTTAACTACCTATCTGCGATGATCATTCACGTCTTCATTGGACACGGACTCTTGCTCATCTACTATATGTTATTAAGTTTGACTTGGTATTTATTGTTCTCTAATCTTCTGCATCAGCCACCTCAGGGGCAGAAGGAAGAAAAGCGCTGCTGAAGGAGATTGAGTTGGGAAAACAACTTGAAGAAAACTCTCAACCTAACATCATCACGTTCATTGGTTGCGTTACAACACGAAGTAAGTTTTTTCTGTAGCAGGTCGTCGTCGTCGTCGTCTTCTTCTTCTTCTTCTTCTTCTTCTTCTTCTTCTTCTTCTTCTTCTTCTTCTTCTTCTTCTTCTTCTTCTCCTTGTGGGAGTTGTGGAGAAAACTCGAATTCCCTTAAATTCCACGTCCCCTTATTAACCCATTGCTGGCTGACACCATCTTACAAATACGACATGTCTTTCTCGATGCTAAAGACTAACGCATCAATAAATTGACCAAAACGAGCTCCAGAAAAAGTTTCAAAGGCGCATCATGGAATGTCCTTTTGGAGGGAGTTTCGTTGTTCTTCCCTACGATTTTGTGAACTTTCTCTCTTTGTCTTCTTGGGGCGGGGGGCATCCAGACTGTTAGCTACTCAAGACGTTTTGACAAGAAAGGGTCAGTCGATCCAACAGTTTACTCTTTCAAATGATGTATTTAATGTAAATAGCCCAGTTTGGAGTTCGCCATAACGGCTGAATAAAAGTACTGAGTTTGATCATTGATTGATCTTTAATTAAAATTTCAACACATTTCATGACTGATACGCAAATACACTAGCTAATCTAGGTGGATCCGTCATTTATATATAAAGAAAAAAGATTAAAATAAAGAAATAAGTAAGTAAAAAAGTATTAAAAAATTAAAGTCACTAAACTATTACAATATTACTATAAGATATGCATTAGATTACCACATTACGCTAACTGATTTACCACATTACGCTTACTGGCAGAGACAATTTTCATGTAGTTTCAAGTTAAAGAAAAGGAAGGAAGAAATAGTACAAGCAAAGCAGACTGGAAAGTAGAGAAAGAGAATTGTGGTATACGTCTGTAAGCGAAGTATATAGCTATAAGGCACAATAATTACCGCTATTGAGTTTCAATATTAGAAAATGGGCGTCAACAGAATAGTCCTCAATCCCAAGTACAGTTAAAGAGCAACTTATGAATTTTTCTTTTAAATGCTCTTTTCGTGAGCTTACGCCAGACGGGGTGTAGACAGTTCCATAACCTTGTACCAAACGCAGAGAAAGACTTGAGTTTCACATGCAAACTAGATTTTTATACATAAAAATTATCTGCGGAAGAGAAACGCGTATTATATGCATGAACGTCAGATGAATGAATAAAAAGTTCACGAATGTTCCTAGGAGTAGAACTAGTAGAAACATCATGCATTATGGTGGAAACCGTTTCAAAGTAGAGCATATTAACAGGTAGGATGTTCGAAGCAATAAAAAGAGGAATGGCATGAGATCTTTTATTGGAAAAGAAAATCAGACGGAGGACACTGAGAACGCATTTGAACCGCCGACCGGTTAGCTCAGTGGTAGAGCACCGGACTAGCGTGCGGGAGGTCGCGGGTTCGGACCCCGCCCGGACCAACACTCAGGGTCTTTAAATAATTGAGGAGAAAGTGCTGCCTTTGTAAGGACATCTGCAAATGGTTAGACTTTCTGGTCTTCTCGGATAAGGTCGATAAACCGTAGGCCCCGTCTCACAACTCTTCATGATTGATTCTGTGGAACGTAAAAGAACCCACACACTGTTCGAGAAGAGTAGGGGACGTAGTTCCCGGTGTGGTGGTCTATCTCCTAAACCTGATGGTTAAATGCTCGGAGATATTAGCTGCACAAGCTACTCTAAAATCCGAGGGTAAATAAAGTAATGTATGTGTGTGTGTGTGTGTGTATGTGTGTTAGCCTCGACCTTAAGTAAAATATTCACAAATTCCAGCGAGAAGATGACCTGTTTACAGCTCTGTCTATTGTTTAATTTTCAAATTGTGACACCTTCCCGCCGGTATTTGTGAATATTTTGCTTTAGGTCGAGGCTAGCCCTGTATAAATGCGTTCTCAGTGCTTTTATTCAGCGGTCATGGCGAACTCGAAACTGGACTATTTAGACATTTTGACGCCTGGTACGTTGTCTCCTAGAGCATTTTCTAGACAACAAAATGTCAACACAGTACATACAAACTAAGGTATTAATCGTCTTGACATTATTTGTTTTGAAACTGATAGCAAAATATTCTTCAGCTCTTGCAAGACTTATTTTTAACTAACTTCGCCCTATTTCTAGAGGATGGACAGTTTCAACTATTCAGTAGCTTGCTTGGTTTTTGTTGTATGTGTGCTCACAGTTCACCCAATTCTGATCATGGAGTACTTGCCCTGTGGAGATTTGCTGGGCTATCTGAGAAAAAGCCGAGGAATTGAAGACAAGTATCATCGCGGAGAGGGTGAGGCTGTGGAGCTGGAAACGTATGACCTGGTGTCATTTGCCAGGCAGATTGCAAATGGGATGATATTCCTTGGATCAAGAGGGGTATGTGGAGATTAATAGGTCGACAGTAAAGCATAATAGCATAACACATAAAGCATAAAGACAGCATAGCATAAGACATAAAGCATTTGATTTTACCCTTTAAATCGATCACTATTAAAACTAGAGGCTATAATTAGCCTACTCTTGGAAGTGCAAAAAGCCAAGAGAAAAAAGAGGAGTCTGTCCTCCTTACATCGAACGCATTGCGCTTTTCATGATGTTCGAGTCTATTTGTTTGTACCCTGTCAGCATACATCCCATTAAAACTGCCGAATTGCTTTACAGGTCATCCATTGATAACAATAATAGTACTTCTAAGAAAAAACGAAACAAAACAAACAAAGCTAAAAAAAGAGAAGCAAAAAAAATAATAAAAAAAGAAGCAACAACAAAAACAAAAAGAAAAAACCACGGAGAAGTTGCCACCACTATTGCTTGGCCCTGGGAGCACCTGCTTAAGAAACAGTTACACTGACAACTACATCATAGATGATCAGCATTGCTAATAGGGAGAAAATAGTTTTACGTATTAAAAAAATGACTAATCACATTGTTTAAATCACAATTTCTCAGTGCTCAGCGTTTGAGAATGAAAATGCTTATCGAACGGTGTAGGATTCGAGATGTGGTCACAGAAACCTCCAAAATAACTCATCGAGGCATCTCTTGCAGAAAAACAATGAAAGAAAGCGAATTTGAGCTTGAAAATATGTTTCATGCAGAGTTGCATGCAAGGTCAACCGGACGTGAGCTTTGTCGATGAAACACTTGCGGGTCAACCGCGAACAGCGTGTGCATTTGTTAGTGTAACTCCTGTGCTTTTCTTTTGCCATGTAATTACTTTGTAAATAGTATAAAATAAAATGAATGAACTGAGCGTAAGTTTTCCACAGCTGTAGACATGTTGATCCTTCGAAGCTTCGACTCACGAGAGAAAACACAGGAAAAACTGCAAGCTCAACAAAAAGCTCGAATCCGGAGATAGTTTTTTTCGGTGCCTGATCGTTAGCGCTTGGTAGAAACGCCGGAAGTGAGCTTTGTGGATGCAAAAAAAAAAAAAAAAAAAAAAAAAAAAAAAAAGAAGAAGAAGAAGAAGAAGAACAAAGCCGTTTTAGAACTCGGACGTTTCACGGCCCGAGCAATAAAGTTGTTTTACTAGAGCTCAGGAAGCTCACATTTATAAGCCCTAAGTTCTCATCAATGTTCTTCTACTAATAACTGACTTGTTTTTGCTGTGACCTTCAAGGCACATTCCGTGAACCAAATTTATAAGTTAACTTAAATTGAATCATTAATAAATAGCCTAAATTAAAGGTGTGATCGCCTCAGTTATGATGACAAAAAAATATATAACTATTTCAGCATGCAGTAAGCTTCCCCTGGAAATACTGTTATTCATTTCAGTTTAAAAATTTATACGATCGACTGGTAATTTGCCTGATTAGGTGATTAAATAATAATTACTTATCAAGTTTAAGAAATCTTTCAATTCATAGAAAATTCTTACTTTATATCTGTTATGTCTAGCATATGATATGGTTTTCACCCAGACCAAAATCGATCTGGATACCCCTAGAATTTGAGAGAGCATAACGCGAATATAGTGTTAATTCACTGTTATCTGGAAACAGGTAATTAACAAGCTGTTATCTCGGTAAGATGCTAACACACAGAATGGTCCGCCTTAAAGGTCTTAAAGGCTTTTTCTAAAAGATCGATTTGTTATAATCTGACCATTTTTAGATCATTCATCGAGACTTGGCAGCAAGAAATGTTCTACTGGACCGAAACTGTGTTTGTAAAATCACTGATTTTGGTTTGGCCTACCGAAACTTTAAGTATGGTCACGGTAATGCCAAAAAGGTAGGCTGTTTTTATTGGTTTTTGTTTGTTTGTTTGTTTGTTTGTTTGCAAACCAAGAAAGTCAACCCATTTTAAATTTTAATGGAATAATATAAACATGGTATTTGGTAAATATTAAACGTTCATTCATTCATTAATTCATTCGTTCGTTCGTTCGCTAATCATTCCCTTCAAAAGACCACTTCCTCTACTGCTGTCAAAATGGTGCCACTACCACAGCCAATGCAACTGCCATTACTACCACCCCTACTGTGCCACAACACCAGCCCAACTGCCACTACCACTAACAATTCTACTGCCACTTTACCACTATCAACTACCACTACCACAACCATTACTAGTACCACTACTAAGTATCACTATCACAACCACTGTGTTGCCAAGGGTACCATGATATCCGACGAGATTTCCATTCCATCGTTAAGAGAGTGAACAATTGCTTCCAGGCCTTAAATGGTTACGACAAGGTTAAATATACATTGAAAACTGGGAATCAAAATGCATGCAAAATTATAGGTAAATATATTTACTTAATGCTCTAAAAAGAAAAGATATCCTCAACTGTCGTTAAATGATAAATTAGTTTATTATTGTGAATTGTAAAATTAACACTCCCTTTTGTTATTTTAAGTTTTTAAAATTTTAGACTCTTTATTGTAAAGAGACCAATCCTTCCTTGTGAGAGTACGGCACAATAAAGATATACTATTACTATTACTGTTACTCCTACTATCACTACTACTACTACTACTACTACTACTACTACTACTACTACTACTACTACTACTACTACTACTACTACTACTACTACCACTACCACTATAACTATCACTATCACTATCACTACTACTTCCATTACCACTGTAAGACTAAAGTGACAAAAAATCCATTTTTATTGAATAATTTATCATACATCATTCACAATGTCCACTTTGTTAGTAGGCATATTGATTAATTACTTTGTTAACTTAAACCGCTGTTGAAGAAGTGCACTGTTTTCTGACAATTCTTGTTGTGTCAACTTGGTGTAAATGCCAATGGCTGCAGTTTCCCATCCTAAACGCAACCTTTTTTAACACTGGTTACGTTTTCAGGGCCGCATCCCAGTGAAATGGACGGCACCTGAAATACTGTACGGAAATCCTGCTGCGCTCTCAAGCCAAAGTGATGTGTAAGTAAAACCATAAATTATAACATTAAATGAGCCCAGTCACTGGCCATTCAGAAAAACAATCAAAATAAAGTTTCCGCGGGAGGATTAACGCAATTAATGCAACTTATTGGTCTGTTTTAGCTGGGCCAGTAAAACAAAATTCAGAAGTAAAAGTGATCTTAAACATAATTGCTGTGAATTGCGATTGGGTGGTTTCAGGTTGCTATACCTTTCACCGACAGGAGAGATCAAGGCACCATACGGGTGCGTATCACAGTGAATAGTACAACAAAGGAAACACATTTCTGATTGCTTTTGTTGGAATGAGCACATTTTATGATATCTGCCAGTGACTCGAAACTTGTGAACCAACCAAAACCATAATAAAAATTACCTTTTTTATTTGTTTTAATTTTGTTTTTCATTTTTCAAGATATCTTATTTTCAATATTTGGCCATTTTGTTCGGATGCTCTACACCCACACTGTATTGTTTTCATTTGGTTTTCGTATGTTATAATGGCCCTAGTAAAATTACAGTCTGACAATTATATTTATTTGTCTAATCAATATAGATGGTCCTACGGAATTGTTCTCTACGAGATATTTACCATCGGTTAGTAGTTATTCCTTTATTGCTAAAAATAGAGAAAGTCAATATTGTGCGCTATAAACAGAATTCTTACCTAATGTAAGCATTAAATCCCTAATAAATTAGTAGCGAAGGTAAATACGGGTAGCTCATGAGCGAGTAATGAATTAAAGGGACAGATAAGAATACACGAATCGGAGAAGTGAACTTAGGTGCCTTGTCGTCAGCATGCAACACTGGAGGTTTTGAAGCACATTAACATTTGTATAGTCAGTTTGAAAAGGCGAATTTTAATTACGGCACGGTATTGGGTGTTGAGAATTAGTAATGACAGCACGTGGCAATGACCAAAAAATGTTGCGGGCCTCGTGCCAGTAGACTTGCATTCTTTTCCTATTGTAAATAGAGCAAGTTGTTAATTTCGGGGAGGTACAAAAATATTAATCACCTTTACTCGGGCGGCAATGCTTACAGATGATGTACCGACACGCATTACACATAACCTCTGAAGCGTGATATTTCAAGAAAGCGCGTTGGATACGAGATGATAAATAGCTAACGAGTTGGCTTTAATAATCCTGTATCCAACAAGCGCGAATAGAAAAATTGTTTCATTACACACAAAAAATAAAAACAATATGCATAGCTAGATCTTGTTTATTCATTTTGCAAGGAAAGAGGAGAAGACGATTTAGTTATTAACATATGTTGGTGCAGTGGCTGATATCTGGAGGCCACTAAACCGATTATAAATCTGCATTTGAATACTTAACAGGGGGTATTCCATACCCGGGCTGGACAGAAGGCAAAACAATTGCAGAAATAAAAAACGGCTACCGCATGCCAAAACCTCCCCACATCGACGACACCCTGTAAGTTCTTGCTATTTTCTACGACCGCCTTAAAAATGACAGTGAGCCACCATTTCTGATCGTTTCACTTTCCCCTTCCCTGTCCAATAATGAAGGCTCCATACTCGAGCTACCGTGAAACTCAATTTTTAATATCTTTGAAATCGAAAAAGTTGCCGATATATAAAAAAAGATTAAGAAACGCATTCAACTATTTTCCAGGACTGGTAAAAAAAAAGGTAAAGAAACTTTATTTATACATGGTTACGATTTAAAGCTGAAAGCTCGTGGGGCCGTGTGGGAGAAATGTTTTTGTGTTGAGGAGAGTGGAAAACCGGAGTACCCGGAGAAAAACCTCTCGGAGCAGAGTAGAGAACCAACAAACTCAGTAGACTTATGACCCCGAGTCCGGGAATAAGAACCCGGGACACATTGGTGGAAGGCGAGTGCTTTCATGTACACCATAATCCTAAACCTTATGCAAGACAAGATCCATAACACAACTCATCTGTCAGACCTGAACATACTAGAAAGGAAGGAGCAAAGGTGGTGAGGGTTTCTCATTGGATGGTGTTAGTGTACCACTTGCATATGTTTGCCTTCAGGTTGCTGGTCGCCGTTACCGTTACTTAAGCTTGTCGTTGCTATTTTACGCCTTTGCGCCATTCTATTCTAGGCGAATAATTCCGGGAACTATAACCTTACTGAATAATGATGTTTAAATTGTGTTTTTTAGGTACAGTGTTATGACGAGGTGCTGGCATGAAATTCCTGAATTCCGCCCCCCATTTGTTCAACTTCGCAAAAGAATGATGCAGTATATCGAAGAAGAGGTTTGTTCTAAAACCGCAGTTGTATAAATAGAGCGATCGATCCTGCATTTATTCATTTATTTGTTTGTTGGTTAAGGTTCTCAATGCTGCGTCCATTCACGTGTATTGTTATTGTTAAGGCGAAGGTTCATCAGTGCATTAAAGGATTCAAAGTGCCCCAGGTCTACCAAGGGAGAATATTCGAATTTAAAAACGTAACAGTAATTCTCGGAAAAGTTCTTTAGAAACTTTTTAATAAGATGCAAAGAATTCGTTTTGCTCATATGGCTTGAATTGAATTTACCTAGTTTATGGCAATTCTGACTGCTTAGAAATCCTTGGCCTTGTTAGCTGGCCAGAGATAAAATTACTTGTTATGGGCTTGTTTTCAAAAGGCTTTTCATTAGAGAAAATTTTGCTCTTTTCATATACTTGGACATGACGATCAAAGTAGCGAAAAACAAGCTTGAGGCGCTATGCATGTGGCCTAGAACAGCTAACCACATGTGCTATTTTGTTGGGAGTGTATGGGTTGGTGTTTTCTTTTGTTCTTGTTTATAGTAATGTATGTTAATGAGTACAAAGGAAAGAAAAATATAAATTGAACCAAAAAGGATAAAATGAACCACAACACATATGTCTGTAATTCATTGCCATTAGCTTTTTCTTGTGCCAGTCATGTCCAAGTTCATTGTTTTGATTTTAGTTATACACTGGCTTAGTGGATATGTCAAAGTACAGTGGAGCCTAATATTCCAAAGTTGAAGATGAAGGAGCAGAGGTTGGTGTAAAAGACGAGCCAGCTACGGACAAACCAAAGAAGAAACAGTCAGCTAAAAGGAAGTGGAAGAGTGTTCGAGGAGAAGCTGGCGCAAAACCAAAGAAGAATCCGTTGCCTGGAAGGAAGTGGCGCAGTGTTCGAGAAGAGGCTGGCGCAAAAGACGAACCACTCATGGGTGAACCAAAGAAGAAACGGTCAGCTGAAAGGAAGTGGCAGGGTGTTCGAGAAGAGGCTGGCGCAAAAGACGAACCCATCATGGATGAACAAAACAAGAAACCTTCAGCTGAAAGGAAGTGGAAGAGTGTTCGCAATGACAGCATTTGAAACACTTTCAGGGTCAGAGGAATAGTTCATAATTGTTTAGCAAGTCCATAAATGAATATTGCTAATTAAAGGTGCTGAAGCTAATGGATAAATCAGGGAAGGCAACCTGTGGCAGCTGTCAGTAGAAAGTGGACATCTGTTCAAGAGTATAGAACTATTATATACTTCTCAAGACCAGAAAGAGTTCTTTGTAATTCTCCCGGAAGAAGCCCATAGATTATGATTACAGATATCAAAGCTCATGCATAAGTCAGGTAAATCCGCTTGAAGCAGCCAGCAATAGAAAGTGGACAAATGGTCGAAAGAAGAACAATTTAATATGTAACTTTAAAAGACCCAGAAGAATTGTTTGTAATTCCCCCGGAGGTATATCGGCTGTAGATTGTGGTTAAAATATTCAGGGAATGCCGCCTGTAACTGTTTGGAGAAGATCTAAAAAGTAGAAAAATATTCAAAAGTAGAGAACTAAAATCAAAAGAGTTACTTCTGATTCCTTCGAAGGTAGACAAACAAATTATGCATGGTTAAGTTAGATATATAATCATTAAATCAATTGAAGCTAATGGATAGCCGAGGCAAAGCTACGAGAAGTTGCTAGCAGTAGAAAGTCAGCAAATGTTCGAAAGTAGAGCAATTATAGAACTTACAAACTCCAAAGAAGTTGTTTGTTATTCCTCTGGCGATAGATAAATAGATTATGGTTAAAGATATCTAGGCTGGTGGATATGCTAGACAAATCCACCTGAAGTTAGCTGGCAGCAATAGAAAGTGGACAAATGTTGTATAACTTACAAGCCCCAAAAGAGTTGTTATGGTTGAAGATATCTAGGCTAGTGGATATGTTAGTCAAGACCGCCTGTAGGTGGTAGCTGTAGAGTGGTCAAATGTTGTATAACTTACAAGCCCCAAAAGAGTTGTTATGGTTGAAGATATCTAGGCTAGTGGATATGTTAGTCAAGACCACCTGTAGGTGGTAGCTGTAGAGTGGTCAAATGTTCTATAACTTACAAGGCCCGAAAGAGCTGTTATTATTTTCTCAGGGGGAAGATATAGAGTATGTCTAGTGTGTACGTTTTAGTTTTTGGTTGTATATTTGGAATAAAGTGTATATGCTTAAAGATACTGATCGCTTGTAGGTAAGTGAGACCGTGAAGCTATTGGTAGCTGATAAAGCGGTTTTCAATTGAGCATCGAATGTAAATCCTCAGTTTTGCTTTAGCTTCGCATTTCTTTGCTGTGTGATTGGCCGCAAAACCCGCGCAATTTTTTTAAACCAATGAAGACCTAACGCACGCATTTCTCGCGCTTTGCGCCGGCTTCATGGAATTGCTTCGTATTCTGATTGGCTCATTGCGATGTGTGTGCCTGTTGTGATTGGTCAGAGTAATTGCTCTGGTTTTGGTCTAACGACACTCAACTGAAAAGCGCTCTAGCAGAGGGTTGGAAACAATTCGAAATTAGAACATTTAGATAAAGAGCTAAAGCATAAAGAGTATTTTTGTAATTCCTCAGGCTGTTAATAGATAGATTGGGGGTTAAAGTGATATTTCAGCCAAGGCTAAGTCAGGCAAAACTGCCTCCTAGTGTAGTTGCTAGCATTAGTAAAGGGGACAAATATTAAAAATTAGAACAATTATATAGCTTACAAGGCGTAAAAGAGATGTTGCTGATTCCTCAGGATATGCGAGATTAAGCTGGTCGTAGTAACTAGCGATTGAAAAGTGGGATAGCATTCGAAATTTGAACGGTTAGAACACATAGAAGACCAAAAAGGGTAATCTTTCACTTCCTACAAAGAAAATATATAATCATGCAAAGGTTAGAAGCATCAAAATCACCAGTAATTAGTTAATAACGCAACCGGCCAATCACGTCAAGCCTAAGAACGCACCAAAACAATGAGATCTTAATACACCAAAATACTTCCGGCACATGGCGGCAAACGAGCATTACTAGTTCACGTGCATTCAGTTTGTTGTTAGAGGTGATTGATGACAACAAGGGCAGTATTGATCTGATACTGATCAGCTGGAATTTATTCACTAGTTCACGTGCATTCAGTTTGTTGTTAGAGGTTATTGGTGAGAACAAGGGCAGTATTGATCTGATACTGATCAGCTGGAATTTATTCACAGAGCGAAAAGCGCGTACTCTACAGCCCTTCATGGTAGCACAAGGCCGCCATTAGCTCACACAAGTTTAATGGTGCCGTGTTACAAATATTCCAATTGTAGGTAACTGACATTTCATTCTACTGGTGTAATCCAGAAGTAAGGCCAAGAATAGGAAGTAAAATCGTGATGAATTTCAATACTAGTTTCAGTTTCAGTTTATTTGCCATTTTTCTTACTTCTAGTTACAAAATAGATATATATTAAAATACAAAAAAAAATTAATAAGAAAAGAAAGAAGCATATGGCGAGGATGCCCATAGAGAAACAATCGGGGCTTATACGAGCTACAGGCTCCTCAAAACAAATACAACTTTGAAACAAAAAAAATTTATAGGCGTAGCGTATTTCATTCAAGTTCCAGAAAGAGATATAAAGCAAGTAGTATAACCCATTGACTAGCAGCCGTTTTTACGTTTTCGGAGTGATTTTCCACCTATAAACGATCCATAGCATTTCGTGAATCTTTATTTAAAACTACCATGGAAAAGTCGGGTGCTGTCCTAAGGCACTGGAGGCTCAAGGTTTCGGAAAACGTCATCCTCATGTAGATATTTTTCAACCGTGGAGCCACAAGAACGGCCCAAGTTCGGTTTCCTTGTGATTTTTGCTAAGTTTACAGCCCTTTTTCATCTTTAGTGGCTGCCTGGTGAGCATCATTAAGCGTGACGGTAGCTAAGAGTCCACTTTCTAAAAGAAACGAGCAAGGTGATGTACTTTGTTGTCGAATTTGGCTTGTTACTCGACGAACTGGGAATTTGGCCGTCGGAGCATGCAATGCGGTTGAGACGTTGAAAATGGCAGAAAGGCCCGAATGCACTGGAACAAAAGGCTGCGTCTACGCTCGGGAGAAGAATATGAACAAAAAAAGTCATTTCTAAGCTAGAACAAGGACTGAATTTTGTTATGATGGTTCAACTTTGGTTTTTCGACGATAATTTCTTGAAAAAACATAAAGGCAAATAGGGACATTTTCGTCGTTTCTCTTTGACGTTAAAAAAGGTCAGTTTCGTTCTTGTCTAAGCTCAAAAGGCCATATTTCGTAAAAATCGCTACGTTTATTGGATATCCAAATTTAAAGGACATTCCTGACCGAAATAGGAAATAGGAGACGTCTGCACACAGGCTACGTCCCTGCAGAGTATTTCTATTCTGGATTAGTATATATCTACTAGTGTTCTATCACGAATGCCTTTCTCTGATTGGCTACGCTACGGGCTATCAATGCCGTGATAGATAGTGGCCAACGGTTGTCAACAAAATGGCGGCCGCTTCATCGCGTTTTTTAAGTGTATGCGAGGAGGATTGTTTAGTTTTAAACGTCTAGTAGATTTATACTTAAACAATTAGATTATTCGTTCTCGATTTCTATGCGTGATATCTGATTCGGGCTGTTCCCTTATAAGCTATCACGCGATAGAAATCTCCAGCTCATAGTCTAATTGTTAAATAGTCCCAAGAGAGAGCGCCTAAGTTACAATAACTGATTCAAACATTGAGAGGCACTTCATGGGAATTTTTTTTTATTCGTATTGTTTGATTCGAACGATTTTTTTCATGTTAGGTCTCCTTTTTCGAGCCCCCAGAAGCTGTGCTCGAGTAGCACCCCGTTGACCCTGGCGACTTACTTTTGCCTCTTGGTGGCAAGGCAACCTTATTTCTTGCATAACTTATTACTATGCTGGGCACCCTGGATTTTAAAGGTTCAGAGTTTAGGGGCTCCAGACAATTTTTTTAAGACAGCACAACCTTACCCCATTTTGGATACAAATGTATATGTTATCCGTATAATCACACTAGAAATTATTATTCAACACAGACAAGTGTCACAATGTCCAAATATGGTTACTCAGTAAATTGTGCCTTGTTATCAATGTTTTGAATAACAAAACAATTGTCCAGTTTCGAGTTCCCCATGATCGCTGTATAAAAGCACTGAGAACGCATTTTTACAGGGTTATCCTCGACCTAAAGTACAATATTCACAAATACCGGCGGAAAGGTGCCACAGATTTTGAAAATTAAACAACAAACAGAGCTGTAAACAGGTCATCTTCTCGCTGGAATTTGTGAATATCTTACTTAAGGTGAAGGCTAACCCTGTACAAAAGCGTTCTCAGTTCTTTCAGCGGTCATGGCGAGCTCGAAACTAGATTATTACCCTGCTCAATCTTGCGGAATATCCTCTGATTTGAACCAACTCGGCCTCGTTAGCCTGCGTGGCAGACGTAGAAAGGGGAGGGAGACGGGAATCTCCTCCTCCTTTTTTTCTCCCCATCCCTCTCCCCATTCTACGCTTGCCAAGCAGGCTACGGCCTCGTCGGCTCAGAGTATTGGACAGTATTCCGCGCGATTTCGCGCGATAATTGTTAAAAATACGCAAATTGCAAGAAAGCATTAATTTTTCAGAGACAATCGAGTTTTGTTTCCTTAAGTAATTGGTTATTAAATATATCTCTTGGCGACTGAGTGAGTAATAAAGAAACTCGACTTTTATGACTTTTCTTTATTTATAATGCATATGATCATTTTTCTTCTAGAGTAATACTTAGCGATTCTAGCTTACGTACCTTAAGGTAGGGGTACACGTGAATTTGTGTGCAATTTTAAGGATTTTAATGGAGTAAAAATGTTTTGAAACACTTCCAGTTAGTTGACACCCCACAAGGGCACTGCAGGTTTCTGGGGAACTGTTTGGTGTCCGTCTACTAATTTCCAACTTCAAATCTCAATTTTAAACCTTCATTAAATCTTCAATATTTCCTAGTTCCCTCAATTTAACTAATCCTTTGAGAAAACTAATCTCTTCCCAAATATACCCAAAAATCACCAAAAAATTTCACAAAGTATCTCACAACACAGGTTTGTGAAATGAACAGAGGGACTTTTGGTTGCTTGAAACACGAACGATTTATTAACATTGAATCCATGTTAAGCGACCTGAAAACGGTGTTCAGGTTTACCCCTCCCTTAACATTGAATCCGTGTTAAGCGACCTGGAAACGGTGTTCAGGTTTACCCCTCCCTTAACATTGAATCCGTGTTAAGCGACCTGGAAACGGTGTTCAGGTTTACCCCTCCCTTAACATTGAATCCGTGTTAAGCGACCTGGAAACGGTGTTCAGGTTTACCCCTCCCTTAACATTGAATCCGTGTTAAGCGACCTGGAAACGGTGTTCAGGTTTACCCCTCCCTTAACATTGAATCCGTGTTAAGCGACCTGAAAACGGTGTTCAGGCTTACCCCTCCCTTAACATTGAATCCATGTTAAGCGACCTGGAAACGGTGTTCAGGTTTACCCCTCCCTTAACATTGAATCCGTGTTAAGCGACCTGAAACGGTGTTCAGGTTTACCCCTTCCTTAACATTTAGATAACCACTATGTTCCGAACATTTTAGCCTGCAAAACAGTGGTTATTCTTTTTCGCTATTGTTCGTATTGTTCGGCGTACGAACTCGCGTGAGCTGTCAGCAGCGAAAAAATATGACAAAGGACTGGGGAGAGAAGCGTGAAGGGGCTCACGATTTCGGTGATTTGCATAAATAAGGCAAAGCGACTGCTTTTGGAATTAGCATAAAATAAATATTTTTTTCTGATTTGTAAAATGACCGATTATAGTTCCAGGCGGTTGAATTGACCATTTGTGAGTCCATTTGTCAGATCATCTGGCTCCAGTTGTTCAATGAGGGAAGGTACTAGATAACATCGACTTAAACACTGCGCGCATTTAGTGACCAGCGGTTTCAGTGAAAACATGGGTTTGGTGTGGGGTGTTCATTCTCGCAGGCTCACAAACATGGTTTCGATCAACCCAGTGTCCCCTCTGAATTTACTATTATCGTTAATTGTCAAGTTGCTCTGAATTTATGATTATAGTTAATTTAGAACACTAACAGTGTGAAAGAAATTCTGGGAAGTCAGCATTTCTATAGTAAAAGGACAATTATCGGTGTTCGGACAGGACTCGAACCTACGAATCTTCGCTTAATAATCCTCTCTTCTAACCACTAGACCACCACGTCGCTGGTTAAACAAACCTCAATTTTTAAACAATTTTATTCATGCGCTTATTCTACATCCCTGTGGTAAGCATATAAAAATTACTCGCTAAAAAACAATTTTAGAAAGTGAATGGAAAGGGCCGATCACCAAACCTTAACTAAAAGCGAACCATTTAAAATCAGCGCTTAGGCCTAATCACTGTAGATCAGTGATATTCTATGCAAGACTCTGTTAAATATTTAGTTGTACAACTTCCCGTCGTCTTGTTCTTCAGTGGTCTAGTGGTAAGTGGCTGTTCCTGCTAGCGCCGGGTAGTTCCGGGTTCAAATCCAGTCCCATGTCCTGAGAAACAGTGTTCTAAATAAACTATAATCATAAATTCAAAGCAACTTGACAATTAACTCTAATCGTTAATTCAAAGAAGAGATCATGTTGTTTCGGTAGATGTTAATCTCGTACCCAGAGTCCTCAGGCTCTTTGGCCAGCGGTTAGTCGCCAGGAGAGACTCTGGGATAATGGGAAAAAAATTAAATTTTTTGATTGGCTGGCCCGTAACGGCTTCCATTGTTTAACCCCAGATTTTCATTATCCCAGAGTCTCTCCGGGCGTCCACCCGCTGACCAAACAGCCCGAGGACTCTGGGTACGAGATTGGATAGATGTTAAATAATGTTCAGTCTCCCTTTATCCAGCGGTTAAGACGCTACTGATCCAGTCCACAAAAAATAATGTACTTCAACTGATTAACAGTTGTCCACTTGAGGACTGAGCTGTATATCAAGGTATACATGTTGCAGTTTAATTTCTGATCCTTGCCAGGTTTAATTTTTTTCTCCCTACAGTAATTAGTTTAAAACAACGGGAGTAAAAAAATAAATAAATGAAGCATAGAATTGAACCACAACATATACACAGCCCATATTTCTCGCAAGTAGAATTGTTTGTTAGGGAAACCATATTTTCAAAAATGCCACTATCAGTCCACCGTTATCCACGATCATTTGTTCCCTCAAACTGATTGACAGACACTTTTGGTGGTTTCTCTACCCCTCTCCCCCCCCCCCCACCCCCCTCCCAAAAAAATTTTTTTCGCTTAACCTTAAATCCCAGTCGTCCATAAAAAACAAAACTTTGGGAGGTTTATGGCTGTTTTTGACGTTAAGTCAACACCTATATACCTTTGACGAGGCCTATTGACTTAATTTCCGTAATTGGCTTTTATATTGTCCGCCATTGTCTGCGTATTTCCCTTCAAATATTTCAGTTGAGTTTATACCGTTTATATTGGAGCTGTCCTCTGATCCTCCCAGTATCTTAACGGGAACTCGAATTTTTAACACTTTCCAGCTGGTTTTTACGTACAACCTTGACATCAGAGTGTTTGAGTTGCTAGGGAAGTTGTTACGCAGGAAACTTCGGTTTCCAAAAGAAATGCGTAGGCGCTATGAACATGTAAATTTATTATTCATCGCATTGTAACGAAAACAGTCAAAATATAGTCATTGCACTCGATCTAATATTCGCCGCGCTTACATAACAGATATCCTGCGAGATGCGTAATTTCGTGTGCCTGGAAGAAAGATAGCGGCCTTTTCAGCTTTTTCGTAGAAAACGCAACAAACTGTGCTTTGTGAATGATATATGAAATAATTCATACATGAACTGCCGAAATGAAATCAAATGAAGAATGATCCTCGCAGTTGTGAACGCAATTTACAGGCAGGCAATTTACAAGTTACAGGCTTCTTTTCGCAATTGCATAAATTGCGTTCACAACTGCGAGGATCATTCTTCATTTGAAACTGTGCTTTGTTGTCAATGTGTCGAATAATTAATAAGACAATTATCTTGCACGATCTTACGTACTAATTCGATACTGATCAGGCGATATTCCAGGCGATGTCGTTGCGGAGGAAAAAAATTCACAAAACGTTTTTTTTTTAATCAGTAAAAATTGATTTCTTTAAGACTCGCAGTTTCCAATAATCAAGCCTATGCCACTTAAATAACAAAAAAAGGAAAACGGAGAAAGAGATAACTTACTCAAGATTTACAAATTAATATAATCAAAGTACAACTGTGAAGAAGTCGTGGATATGTGACTTTATTGGGATAAGGGGGATTAAGCCAAGGTGACTCGTGAAAACGGCGTTTTAACTATTTTAAACGGGTGAAAACTCTTTCTCGAACGGTGTTTAAACAACTTTTAATGCGTTCCGAAACGTCCAGCTCTTTTGAGCATCAATTTTATTGTTCATGAGCTTAACACAATTTAACCTCGGGGTTCATATTTACATATTCGCGTTTGAATGAATTAACGAGGCAGGGAGATATCGTGGGAGTAAAAAAAAAATGTGCTCCTTTTGAAAGGTTTCTGTCTTGTCCGTATGGTCGGATAAATATCAGGCGAAAGGACGATTTCGCCAAAACGAAGCCAGCCAACACACTGCAGTATTTCGAGTAAATTGTTACACAAAGCTGTCGCACGAACGTGAACGCAACCGAAATTTGACATATGCAAATTATGCTTTTTACTGCCGGTCGGAAATGCAACATTTGCCGTCGTTTTCACAAACAACCATCGAAGCCATGCTTTTGGATATAAAAATAATCAAGTTTCATTCAAAACTTTTACTGAAAAAAGTGGCGCGTTTAGTTAAAAAGAAGAATATTTCTCAAAGCAAACTTGTGTTTACATTGTGGCTAGACGCGATGGCGCCACCTAAAAATAATTTAATTTTAGATTGTATTGTTTTCGTTAGAATATTATTTCCAACGCTGAAAATGGCTCCGCGAATGCAGCTATATTGGTGTCAAAAGTTTTCGCCGTCAATTCCTGTACACACTTGGAAAATATCTTGGGTTGAACGGCTCATATATTTTTTCTACAGATCGTGAATTGGATGAACGATGGAGAAGCTGCGCTTGTGACGGAATATTGATTATAATTTCTTTCGTCGTTCGGCTGTTTGATCGGACGTTCCATTTGCTGTTTACTTCTTTCGATCCGAGCTGAAATAAAGTTACTTTACTTTACTTTTTTCATTCCGTTCATCGGATCGACTGTTGCTCCTCAGACATTACTTTGGAAAGCCGATAGAGGTATTCCGGCAATGCTTCGGAAAATCGATATCTATTGATATGCCGTTGACATATCGATTTGTTTACATCTGAGTGAGTGACAAATTTGCATAATCTGCCCCCTCACAATACTCGTTCCTACGCTTTCGCGTATCCACGACTAAAAACGCGCTAACATTACAGTTCTTACACTGATTTCGTTCGACTTGTATTCATACCTATACATTATTACCTTAGCAAAGAGAAGAAAAATCGGTATACTTGTTAACTTAATTATCGCTTCCCTACAAAATGCCTTAGTTTTTGGAACGGTAATGTTCGTGGTATAAAATAGGAAGCGGCCGGCAATCCGTTATTCTTTGTGGCATCTGATAGGTCAGCGCTTCACTAAAATCAACCACTGCAGTTCGTACTTTTAGACCAAGATATAGGGCATAAAAAGTGTACCCACGACAAAGGAAACATAAAAGAGATGTCTTGGTACAGCGGCTCGCTTGCTTAGGGAAAACATCTCAGGGGAAAATTTCCATGAAAGACGCAGGGTGCTGAATTTGGGGCGAAACGTGTATTACATTTGTGAAATTCTCTAAAGCGTGGGTATGATCGTGGAGTATCTCCAGCCAGTGAAAAGAAGTAAAGAATAGCGGCTGAAAAATAAAACGGATTTAACGTGATTTTGCGCAGGTTTGATGTGATTTTTTTTAATTATGCCACTATAGGTTCTGATCTGATAAAGCAGGTACGGAGATGTGTAGGTTGTTTGTACGGTAAGGATTTCCTGTTTGCTGTGTACTATATAATAAAGACAGTTTGAGGGATGTTATACAATTTAGAAAACTGAAGGGAAAAAATAACCACAAACAATCATGTTTTACGTTCCTTTCCACCTTTGGCTTGGATCTGAAAGATCTTACGTCAGTAATGTGCTTACGGATAGAACCTGAAGCTGTTGCCTAATTAGTCTTGACCGTGCATTCGCGATTGTAATAGTGAAAATTCCATAGTAGTTAGTAGTTTTTATTTCACTGGTAAAAACACATATTGTTGCTTGTTCTAGTGGCTTTACCACGCTGTAATGATCGAGGCCACGATTTTTATAGTTAGCAAACGTCGCTCCTCTTTCTCAACCAATAAAACCTGAGTAAACCTAAAACTAATCGTGACTTGTTCCTGTGAAATTCCTTTCCCTTATAAAAGTACCTTAGCGTTCTGGAAAGAACGTAACTCGGCCTTTTTGATGGTTAATTTTCGGAATTAGCAGGCGTAACGGTCCGCAACTTTCGGGCAGCTACAACAGGCGAGTAACTGAAGGAAAAGTATACGGTAAACACAACCGCGGAATAAGCATAATGTCACTTTAATTCTCTTTTTGGCATTGATTCTCCGGCCTTCTTTTACAACAAAACACTAAGCTGTTCCATCTGCGTGGCGTTTGAGAGAAAGAACAAAGTTATTCAAAAAGTTCTGCTTGCAAAGTTTACAAAGTTCTCTTAAGCGCTGTCGGTTTCTTTTTCCGTAACGAAGACATCTGTCACATACAGCGAATCCGCTTATCACCGTTGTATTTTGATCTGGACTGTTTCCTTTCAGGTGGGCCGTAACGTTTGGGAATCACTAGAAAGGTCGAAAACTAACATCACTTTCGGGCGTTTGTTCAGTCGAGTGCGGTCGAACGCGAGAATTCGACTGCGCTTGGCTAAATAACTGCTTGTTATGACTGTTTGCCATTACAGCTCAAACTTGTTTATGTTTGCCATTTTTTGCGGCAAAAGTTGGCGCAAGGTATGTCAATGAAGATGAGTAAACACAAGACAAACAATACCGACGCCGGACGCGAAAATTAAAGGGATTTGGCAGGATGGCACGAAGCGGTCTTCGTGCGAAAGTTACTTTGAATTGAATAGAGCGGTTTTCGGTTGAGTGTCAAAGGAATTTTCGTTTACTTTGAATTTGCTTCAACTCGCTCTGTGATTGGTTGCTACTACCAACTCGTGCCACTTTCTCGACCAACGACAAACAAAACCAAATCGATCGTGACTTGCACGCGCGCAAGCAATTTCCCGTGCTTGGCGTTGGCTACCCGTGATTGTTCCGACATCTGATTGGCTGTTTGCATGTGTTGTGACTGGCCGGAGTAATTGCTTTGGTTTTGGTTTTTCGACACTCAATGGAAAACCGCTCTTGGCTTAACGCTACTTTGAATTGAAGCCGCGTTAGGGGAAAGCACACTTACAAGCGCGCATCCCTTGCAAAGCCCGCGGGATGGACCCGCAGTCCGCGGACATCACTAAATTCGGACAAACACGGGTGCTATCGTGAAAACGATGCCTTTGGCTGTTCCAGACGTTCAGATAGGAAACGGAGCGCGCCTGGAACATGCTACAATGCTCCCTTTTTAAGCCGTCATAGTTTCGTTGTTCAAAACTGAGCGCGTGAAAATTATGGTTGATGCAATGTCAGTTTTCTTTTTCTGCAGAGCCGCTGTTTACCTTGAGTTCATTAAAACCTCATTAGAGTGAATTTCTGGTGAAAAGCGCTGGGATTTTAATCTGATTACCGAGTTCCGAAAGTGGTGGTCTCCGATACTTTCGGAATTAGCAGACCTAAGGGGCCGCTTCTATCGGGCAGCCGTTACTTTTGCGTAGCTAAAAGAAAAACTTTCTGTGGTATAAACCAAGACAACCTGTCAACAGCGGAATAAGCACATTTTCTCTTTCAATGATTTCTTAAGCGTTGTCAGTTGTTTCTTCACCGCGTTACTTTCGGGGAACCGCTCCTTTCGAAACTGTGCGGTTAATATAATCGGTCTGTGTATTGAATCGGCTGCGAGCAGAAGCAAATGAGATACGCTTCAATGAAGTGAAAAACTCCGCCGCCGTATAATTTCAGGGCGTTGGCGTTTTAGACAATTGACTGGCGAACCGCAACTGGTTCATTTGACAAATATCGTTCAAATAGCAAGAACCTTGATATGTTTTGTGGCATAATTATTTCTTATTTATCATGATATACCTTACGATTATCGTTGCGGTGAGGGAATTTCTTGCCATTCATAAAGGACAATATATGTGTTATTTGCTGTTAACCGCGAAATTAAAACCCAAGGAATGATCTTCTGAAAATATCGTCTCGTAACAGAAGCAATTAAATCAGAAATTTAACAGACTCGTTTCTAAAACAGCGTCCTCGTCAGCGTGACCGAAGGAATAGTCATTGAGATTGCGTGACGTAATGCAAATCGCATACTTATCCCCCACTTACGAGTGACGTATGATTGAGTGCTGTAGCGGTGGGTTGAATGGCGGTGAGACACCCATCCTTCCTGTGACATCACATGTCTAAATAACCGCGTTAATAATTGTTTGTATCTTTTCTGCGCGCCGGTGTGCTAAAAGGTTTCATCTCCATGCGTTTGCTATAGCGTGATTGAGGGTTCAGACGAAGGTTTTTTCAGAGTCTAATATCTTCGAATAATTTCCGTGGAATTTGTTTTCCAAAAAATGTATAAACAAAGATGTTAATTTTCTTCTAGCCACAGTCCAGTCTGCTTTTCTTTGTCCAAATTGGTTTAATTTTCTCCTAAACTTCCCAGGTTTTCGCTGACAAACTGCATGTATATACAAGAAAACTGCAATTTGCCAGATCCTGTTTCATCAAATCGAAAAGAAAATAAGAAGCTAAGCCATAAAAACTGCAATATTCATATCCTTGACGTTTCATGTTTAAATCACGTATTTGTTTGTACCCATAAATGGAAACTACCAAAAATATACTGTAAAAAAGACGAACAAAAGACTTGCCGAAAATCCTGATGATTTTAAAAACGCGTCTACTAGGATTGCGGTTCGATATCTTCTAAAACTTACAATCTTGAGTATTAGGGATTACCAAGACAGTAGCTTGCAAAGAGTAAAAACTCATTAATGAGAAAATATCATCCGAGCAAATAATTTCTTTCCCTCGACGAATAAATGCTTAGTTTTCAACGAGAAAAAAAATGTCGCTATGAAATTAGCATAGATGAAGTCGTCTATCATCGTATCGTGTGTTCTTGAAGAAGGTGATGATCTATTTTGTGAGTGGGTAATTGTAGCTGTCAGCTCTCAAAATAACATCGAATAATACAGGAAAATATGAGAAATATTCTGTGTAATGCAAATAAGTGACGTTTAGTTCACGTGACCATTGTCGCGCCCAGCCCAAAATGCTATGCACATTTCTACATTTATTAACCGTTGTTTTTCAGTTTGCGGCAGAATCTTGCACGAGTTGTGCTTCTCTTCGGATCGGATTTTAATTGGATACATAACTAAGTCACTCACAGGGGCCAGTGATAAGGTAAGATATATGGAGACTTATTATGATTCGTTCTCGAAGGTAAAATAATAACTTTGGTAAGTTTAACATTGTAATTCTGTTTTGGAGCTTGAAAGGATTCGATCGAGTCATGGTAAAATCGATCTGAATTGGCATGACCAAAATTTTCAGCTTACATTGTTAGTTACTGTATATAACTCTTTTGTTTAATTCACAAGGGGTCCTAAATTCTTGTGTCATTCCTAGATTTCTTTACTAATGTCGCACCGAATTTCTCTTGCTGGACTTTTAGCTTCTTCAAGCTTGTACAGCGTGCCGAGCTTGTCAATTTCAACGAGGAAATTCACAAACTTGCATTTGTTATAGCGGCGTTTTTCGTTTAACAATGAGCAGTTTCAGGTTACGCATTAAAAGGCTTAACGACAGATTTCAATTTTCTTCCACTAAAAGTAAATAGATCTTTATTTAAGCTCCACTTTATTGTGGCATAGAGTATCTTTCAACACTGACCTTTTTGAATAAAAGCTTCGTCGGAGGTAGCTGCATCTCTTCAAATTAATGTCTATTTTCGGACGTAACAATTCGTAAAGCTTTCCTGTGACGTTTCCTTCGAGAAAGAAATTCATTGATCAGTTAATGAAAGTCGTAAAGAACGTACACAGTGCTTGATCCGTGAACTCGAAACTGTTGACAAGTTGCTCACGATTTGGCATCTTCATGGTCCGTTGGCTTTCGAGCTATACCGTCAGTGTTGAAATCGTAGCTCAGAGTTCTATGAACGATCGTGGTTTTAAGCTTTAAACCTTTCTAGAGATTGATTCGATAGCCAAATGCACCGTCATACTCACATTTTCAAAGCTGAAACAAGCTCTTCGGTTCAAAGATTGCATATGAATTGTCTGTTCCGTGAGGGTAAATTTGAACAAGGCGTCTTGGAAATTAATTTGACAGAAAATTGCGTTTGTGTAGCATGTGTAAATAAGGTTAAGCTTCTAAGCACACATTTTTCAAGTATTTATTTTGTAAACCGACACTTTCTACCTACATTTATGTTACTACATGCTACATGTACTACGTTATATGGTTATAAATTTTATATTGATCGAGTACGCAACTATGAAATTCGTATACGTGAGGCAATGCATTCTGTATTACTCAGCCATTTTCTATTGAAGGGACGCTTTCTGAAGGGACATATAACTTACTGTTCGTAAGAAATTATAGTGCTACAGAAATCCAAACTTTCATTTTCCATAGAAAACAGAAAAAAAAACTTTACCGTTCTGTAAACAACTTCCGGACAAAGGCTTCCACTGGAAGAATCACTAGGATTTTGCAAAAAATGTATTTAGCCAGTCACCCCTGAGGCTGCATTACAGTGTTAGCCATAAGAACCTATGGATAACAGGAAGTCATCCCAAAATTTAACATTCATTTGAAAAGTTGTGTATTTAGTTTCTCTAAAGAAGAAATCATAACATACATGTAACTACAGTGCATTTCTGATTAAGTTCCTAAGAAGTAGTGTGGTCTCACAGTTTATTAGGCTGTCCAGTGGTAGCAATTAAATTAAATCCTTTGGAGTCGCTATCTAAATCACAATAATTTATGTTCTTTCTTTTCAGGCATTTCCATTCAGTTCCAGCCATGTGGCAGGTTTCTCTCTTAATTTCCATTTACTGCCTATCCACGCTGACACATGGTAAGCAAAATTGGGCAGAGTTTCAGTGCCGTCAAAAAGGAGATCCTCTTAAAGTTTCTAAAAGAAGGAGAATGGCCAACACCAACCTCTGAATCTGAGATTTCACTGCCTAGTGTAAAGTTTGGAACCTTTAGAGATTCATTTTTGCCTATTTCACTGTCCCCAGTATTATTCATTTTTCTTTAAATGACAATTAATACCCTGACATTGACATTTATAAGCCAGTCAGTCAGTCATCCATTTTTCCATCCATCCATCTCCCTGTTTGTTTATCCATGGATTCATTCCGGACATAACTGGCCCTGGAGAGATGGGTAAAATAAATTATGTACAACACAAATTAAAAGCTTTAGGATGTATTATGCAAAGTGAGCAATTTCTTAACTACACAGAATACAATACCCTGACAGCAAAAGTGTATTAATTAGTCTTCATATTTCTTCTGACACTCAGCTGTAACACAACACTGTTCTGTCTTTGTTAACTCAGATAACATTGGGAAGGAACTTGGAACTTGGAACTTAACCCCATCAACAGTTGTTTCTCTACCAGTTTCTTTGATAAGCAGATGACCACCAAAGATGAAAACTCTTGATTTAACTTTTTACATATGTAGAATTATTTTGAAAAGCTGACAGCCATATCAGAACCAAACAGGCCCTAAAGGGAGGGTCTCCATGCGGGGGGGTTCGCTTTGATGGTTGACTGTAAAAAATAAGCTGTTTTGACAGCTGACGGTTAAAATTGGCATGCTCTTTTGAAGGTAAAAATATTGCGTCTTTGACACTTGATGGTTAAATGTTTGGCCATTTGACGGTTGATGGTTGACCTCACTGAAGCATTTTTTTTGGCCATTTGATGGCTGACTATTAACTCCATTGAGACCCTCTAAAAGTAGTGGTTCAGTTTTCCAAAAGCAATAAAAAAAAAAGCACCTGGTTACAGATGGTAAGAATATGCATGGACATGAATTGCAACTTGACATAGAACAATGAGGACACATGTATAACTTCACATGTATAAATGCTGTCAATATCATGGCTTCAAGAGCCTTCAATCATATCTAGATAATACCCTAGGAAGGGGAAGGGGGGATATTTGGGTTTACATGTATTAGTGACAGGGAGGTGTGAGGGCCTTTTTTTTAAATTTGAAATTTGCGGCTTGGGACTTTTATTGGGGTAGCAATCTTCTGGTGGACTTTTTTTGTGCAGAAAGATTCTGAACAAGTTTTTTTTTTGGTGGTCGATAAAAGTTGTATCCTACCACTCTTGCATTTTATTGGAGTTTTGTACTTTTATTTTGTTTGGGTTGTTGGTTTTTTTGCGGGGAGGGAGGGATGGGGGTATTTTTTAGGGTAATGAATTTTTGGGGGTTAAAGATTGTTTTACTTATACTTATTCCCCTCCCCACCTTGGGCTAATATCTATTTTCTCCTTACACCATCTCTATTTGAACCAAGATCCAGGTGATGAGAATGTTGGAAGTGAACACGGATGAAATACTTTGATTTCTTAACAGATTCCCCTAACTAGTACCACATGAAAAACTAAAAAAGTGAGGAGAATAAACCTTCTGATATTGTGACTTATTTGTTTTCAGGTCAGCAAAAGCCAAAAGTCCCCCCTCCACGGATAACCAACTTTTTATCCTATGACCTGCTTAATCCAGAGCAGGTGAAATTCAAAACGGATAATGCCATGGTACTGCCCTGTGGTGCAATGGGAAGCAACTTGAAATGGACTTGGAAGCACAATAATACAGATATTCCAGAAGGTGAACTCAAGTTTGGTAAAAGAAGGCTCAGCTCACTGACTGGTACACTGACTGGTAGCAACCTTGACTTATCGGCCAGTGGAACTTACCAGTGCTTTGTAGAGGATACAGTCACTGGAGTAAAAACCTTCAGCAGGAAGATAAAAGTTGCAGTAACATGTAAGGGAGTGTTTCTGTTGTATAGCTGTAAAATTGAAAGAATAAGTTTTAAAAATAGGGCTGCAATGATACACCTGTACATTGTGATATAATTTATATTGCTACGTTACAACTATCGACATTTGAACAGCAGTATTACAATATGATAAAATCTACTACAGAAGCAATGAAACATTGCCGTCTTTAACAAGTCCATACCCAAGTTCTGTTTTTAACCATTGTATGGCGATTTATTGCACAAATTGGACTTGGAGCAAAATCCTTCCCTTTTGCATAGCATTTGCCTGTCAGGTATTCAAGATGACAGACAAATGTATGTGTAATAGTAAGGTACATTGGTCACTTCTTGCATGCAGTAATGTATACCAGTATCATTTATCACATTGTGGCACCTGTATCAAGATATATATCATATCAGGAGAAAAGGTATTGTTGCAGCTCTATTTAAAAAATGGTAATTTTCCTTTGCATCAGGACGTGTTCCTGCATATACCTGTACATATCACAAATGGTAAACCAAAACACAAGTGAAGTTATTTCCTAATTTGATGACTATACCATTATGTATGATTTATGATTTATGTTTTTATTTATAATTATTATTGTTGTTGTTACCAAAATGTGAGGTACTTTTCCTCAGTGTTAATACCAGTCTCTAACAAGACCATCCATTTCTTTTTAGTTGTGGGGCCGTTTCCTGATAAACCTCCCAAGGAACAGAGAGTTGATCTTGGCTCAGCTCAAGTTTTACCCTGCCCTGCCCATCAACCCGTCTACGGTGTTATTTTCACTTGGGTAGGTAATAAAAATAAGATACCGTTCGGAAGAAATGAAAGACGAGCAATTGGGCCAAATGGTGACCTGTTCATCATGTATGTTCTGCTGGAGGACATTACATTTATCGCTGATCAAGATGGAATCATGTGCACTATGTCTGCTGCAAACACTTTCTACAGTGCTGAACCGTTGACATTGAAGATACCACAAGGTAAACAAATTATAAGCTTAGATGAAGTTATTATGCAAATGTTCAATAGTTTGGGCAGCAAATGGTTCTTCAAAAAATATGTGTATCACAGAATTTTTGTAAAATTGCACAGGTCAATCTTTCCATAGTCCTTCTGAAAGCATTGTGGATCTCAGCGGCTCAGGCAGATCCAGTATCATTATTATATATAGCTGTAGCTGCCATCCATACATTGTAGCACAACTTAAAGAACTTCTCTGCTCCTTTGTCCCTTGCAGGCAGCAACTTGTGGCTTAAGTTTGTTTGGTATCGGGAAATAGTACAATGTTGGTTTCCTCTTAAAACCAACTGTTCAATAACACACAGTTCACCTACTTCAGGTGCATACATCTATAGAAGTATCGAATGGTCCCTGCGAGCATGCGAGCACTACAGATTACTTTGTGAGCATAGGCAGTGATCAAATTTGTCTTGTGAGCAGCGAGGACATTAGAAAAATGCAACTGGCGAGCAGCAAGCACTTTGTAAATTCTCCTCTAGGTTCCGCCGGCAGCAAAGCTAACTTAGCTGAATATTTAACTACAATTTACTTGACCATGACGGTGTCCAACCAGAAAGCATTCCCTACTTTGGCCACTGCTCACATATGAAATTGTTTCTTTAGTTAATGGTTAGTTAATGGTTTTATTATCACTTCATAATGCTTTATTATTGTCATTCCTTTGTCTTGAAATCGTATTTAAATGCCCTTTATAGATTGAATAAATAAAAAAAAAATTGAGAATTGAATTCAATGATAGGGAAATTAGTTTTCCGAGGTTAATAATTGACTGAAAACCAAGATTCAAAGCAAAGTAGCTTATTTTAGGAGTTTCAAGGAGCTAACACGGGTCAAAATAAACCTGGACTGAGAACATTCTCAACCATTCAGACAGTACTGACGGTCAAATAGCTCTTTTCTATTTCAAAGTCATCTTCAGATTTTACTCCCTGCTTTCGCAGGTCACTGGCAGGTGTTGGCCTTGGTACTTTCAATAAAACTTCAATGCATGTAAACTACACTGCTACTTACCTATTCAAAGGAGTTCAGTACCACGTAGAAATGCATTATTTAAATGCTGTACCAAAAAACCTATGAATAACGATTTACAAATTTTCGCTACAGTTTAAGCAATCGCCCGAGTAAATTTCAACGGAAATCCAACCATCTGAGCAGTTGCAAAAACATTGCAAATCCGAGCAAGCGAGCACTCGTCAAAATTTTGCGAGCAAATCGAGCAAAGTCAAATTTTGCAAGAACTTGACAATTTTAAGGACCATTCGATACCCCTATCTATATATATCTTGCATTAGTCAAAATGACCGGTTTTGATGGCTAATTCTCTTGGAACTGTTAACTCTTCATCTGTCACAGATGCTTCTTCAACCTCTCTTGTAGTTAGCATCTTTGGCATATGCAACATGTCTCTCACATGCCCAAACAAGGGTGAGAGCCTCCGGCTTTCAGTCTGTGAATATCTGCGCTCACACTCTGTTATGCTGTGGCTTGTGTAACAGATGTGCACCCAGTTCCCATTCTGGTTCTGACACTACTAGCACTGTGCCAAGTCCCATATATAGGACTCACACCTGCAATGACTTTCGTCAGGGCATCCTTTTTAAGATAGACTAACTAGTATTCCAGCTTCTGCCATACTCTGTTTCTGCAAATTAAAGGCAGGTCTTTGCTTGGGTCCAAACTTAAGGTAACGCCTTTATTTGTCAACCTCCTCAGCAGTTCTGCCAGAGTTGCAAAGTGCAGGATGACTGTACTTGTAACTGTAATTAGCCAGCCCAAGAAACTACATACTTAACTGTTCCATAGGGCCAATCCCTTTCTCCAACAGAAGGATTCCATGAAGACTAGTCTGTTCAACATTGAGTGTCAAGCTTTGCTCTCTAAGGCATTCCAGAGTGCTTTTGGACAGGGTTCGCACGCACCTTGAAAGTCCTTGAAAGTCCTTGAATTTGAAAATCAAAATTCAAGGCCTTGAAAGTCCGTGAAAAGTACATTTGGGTCATTGAAAAACCTTGAAATTTGCTGTTTGACTGTTTCCACTTAGTGGAAGAACTAGAAAAGACTTAGACTTGAACAAATCTCGCAGTTATCCCTTAAACCCAATCATCTAGTATCACATTTTAATGGCATTTTTTGCTGGATGGAGTGCTTGAAAAATTGGAATTGTGTCCTGGAATGTCCTTGAAAAGTCCTTGAATTTTTAGTCCAAAAAAGAGTATGAACCCTGTTTGGAGACACTGATCATGGGTTTTCTGATCTGGGCCATGCATGATGATGTTGTTGGAAATGTTGTTGATGCCCCTGATTCTCACCAGAGCTGTTGCAATTCCATGATACTACTCACTTGCTGAACTCACACCGGACAACAACTGTTCGTATCTGTACAAACCCATATGGGTACAAATGTTGTGATTTGATGTGATCCTGGGGAGAATTCAAGCTGGTGGGAGCTGCATTCAAGATCCAACTTGCTGAAAATCTTTGAGCCATGTATGTTGAGCAGCAGCTCATCTACTGTTGGTATGGGGTGTCTACCATGAATAATGGCCTTGTTTGCAAACCTGATGTTGTTACAAAGGTGTACTTCTCCATTTGCATTTAAGTACAATTACAACAGGGTTCACCCATGGTGTAGGCAAATTTACTTCTTCTCTGATGTCACAGTCTATCAGTTCTTGAACTTTTTATTCCACCTTGTCTAGATCTTGTTAGGTGACAAAATGGGGCAAATGGGTTCTGGACTACTGGTTCACCTTCAGGATCAAAGTGTAACATTACTTGTCTGCTTTACAGTTTTCCCACGCCATGAAATACCTCAGGATACTGCTGTTGAAGCATTTGTTTGGTTTTGATGACTGCAGCCCAACATCAACACCCAGCACCATAGCGGTATCTCTGTTCAGGAGTGGTTACCCTCTTTCCTTTAATCACTAGGGATTCTGCTTGGGATCTGCCTTGGCCAACCGCTACATCTACATCAATCTAAATACTCTTCAACACTTTCGTATACAGAGGAGATAACACTCACAGTTAAACTGACCTTTCAGTTGGAGGGGCTTGTCAGATGCATACAATGTACGTGCACAGCTTTCTCCCAACTGAGTTATCTTGATATTTTCATCTTATCTTTTTACCTTTTAAGTCTTCCATGGCTCTTCATCAATGATGTTGTTTGTAGCTTCAGAATCCGCTAATATTTTAAGGATTACACCCTCCACAGACACGGTGAGCACATTTGGCTCCACCCACCCCCCACAGACACTGTGAACACATTTGCCTCCCCCCACTGGTTACCTGAAAGGCATAATCAGGTTGGCGTTCACTGGTTTGGCCTTCTTGAACTTGGATAATCTCTGCTTTCTTTTGCTTGGTTTTACACACACTGACAAAATTATCTTTCCCATTACAATATCGTGCGACAGGTCTGCCCTTTTGCAGGACACTTGGGATCCCAACCAAAATGACCACTAAGACCACATCTATAACTTCACTGTGTTTACTATTGGGTTTGCTTGGGTTTACAAAAACTCTGTTTACACGTTCTTGCGCCTGACTTTTTGCACCCAGTTCAGTAATTTGATGTTCTACCTTAAGTTTTCACTCTGTTTGACCTTCTTTGAGTAATTTACGCCTCACATAGTTTGATGTGCACTTACACAGAACGGCATCTCTAATCTGTTTGTCAGTATCCAAGACAAAATTGCAATCTTTTGATTCTTTTTGTAACCTAGTAACAAATTGCAGAACAATCTCAACTTCCTTTTGCTGGATGCAGTGAAAAGCTTGTCTTGTGAATGCAAAGTTGACCTTTGGAATGAAATATACATTCAGAACTGTTATTAATGGTGGCCGTGTAATTGGTAGCGTTTGCCCGTGTCCACAAGAGTGGAGAAAATATCCCGAACATCTGGGCCAGCCAAATGGAGCAATAAAGCCTGTGCCTTTGCCTGGTGTTGAGGTTTGTTGTTTGTTGATAATTAGGTCTTTGCCATCGGCAAACAACTCCAATGACATCAGCCATCTCATCCACCTTGGACCTAGCATGGCGGGCTCAGAGTAACAATCAAATTTTTGAATCGCATTCATTTGGTGCCACTGTCATTCCAATGAGACATCATGTGAATCATTTGTACATGTACATGTACTTGTTGCAAATGTTGTATCTGCCTACTTAACCAGTCAAAATATTGGAGATGGACAGGCCACACTCAGATAACGTTACTACTCTCTTTAATCACTCCATGTGTTCTCTCCCTCCTAGAGGTCCCTATTCCTACTTCATATAATACATCACAACTAATAAATGTGAAAAAACAAAATAAAACAAAGGATCCTGAGAGGAAAGCCACCCAGGACCCTCACCCCTGCTTACATGTAAACATAATAATAATAATAATAATAATAATAATAATAATAATAATAATAATAATAATAATTATTATTATTATTATTATTATTATTATTATTATAATGGCTTTATTGGCAACATCTCTGCAAAGCCTAATTGACTGAATGTCCTATTTATTTTTTAAACAATTTGTATTAATTTCGGTTTCAGGGCAAACTGATCCTGGAGAACTGCGTGCTCCTACGTGGAGAGTGAGACCAGGCAGTGTAGAGATAGCTGTTGAGGGACGCAATAAAACTCTGTACTGCCTTGCTATTGGAAGGTGGGTACTAAAGGATTTAACCAAGAAAATTAGCAATTTGCCATTCCTGAGTGGTAGGTATTGTTGGCTTTGAAACGTGATGTTTCTTGTTTATCTATGATTATCGCTAGTACGTGTTACGATAGTTTTAATTTGTTAAGTAATTAGTTAGGATTAATGCCCTCATGAGCAAGATTTTAGCGATAGCTTCTCCCAGCCCTTCGCTGTAATGTCTGCATGGGAAATGCATAATGATTTTCTAGATCTATTGTTTCCATCACGTTTTGTTTGTTATAAAATTAAGGTTATCAACTCACTAAAGTTAGTTCTAGTGTAGACTTCGTGATGTTATGTACTATCATCCATTGCGGATTCTTTACTATCGACACTCGGACTCGCCTTCAAGCTCATAGCTTTAGTCAAGACTAACGTAGGTGCGTATGTGCAAACCAAAGTGAGTATAGTTTTATTTGCTTATAGCTTTCTTGTATCAATTTTGCGTTAAGTATAGTTTTTGCTTAGTTTTTTGGCTATCAATTGTGATATTGCTTAGTTATCCTTTCTGTTTATGTGAGGAGTCTTTTTTGTCCTGTCATCACTTAGTTACTTTAATTTCGTTTATTGCTATTCAGCATGGACCATGTGCTGAATGATTTTATATTACTGATTTATCGTGGTATCACTCCTCACGTGAATGTATTGTTAGTTAGTTTTTTCTAGTTTCCTTAATTGCAATTCCATATTAGCTACATTTCAGTATTATCAGTTTTGTTTAGTCTTATATCTTGTAGTTTTATAAATAATTTAGCTAAATAGGTTTCCATTTGATTTATTGATTTCAGTTCGAACCGAGTTAACAATTTAAGCAACTCAATCATTTCTACACATCAAATGTCTTAGCAACTTCATGCGACCTTTGTCTTATCAATCAACTCCGTTGACTCACCTGTATCGTTGTATCAAGTTGTGTCCTTTGTACTAGGAACATTGAGCCGTGCTTCAATGAATTTATTTACATTACTATCTACAGTTCTCCTCGAGTTCATTTTTAAAGCTATGCACCATGTTAGAGTAATTTACTTGGATTCTCGTCTCACATTCTGTCCTTGTAAGTTACAGGTATGACACTGATTTCACTCCTACGCTTTCTGCTAAATGTTTTGTGAATCCACTGAGCACATGATTACTCGGGCTTCATAGATTGCCCAAGTTTAAAAATGGCATTCTTTCTTCTTTTTATTTTTCTTTGTTGTCGTGTTTCATCTACAAAACTCACCTGGCCTTTCTGAGCAAGCTCAAAACTAAATATAACAACTCACAACGATTCACCTTGTGTCTTTGAAGTCTGAACAACTAATAATATGTTAAGAGATGTGTCTATATGAATGTTTGCAAGTTCAACAGCAAGAAGAAAGCTTTTAACATGACCAAACTTAACTCCAGATGTTTTCAATTAGACTGCCGTGTTTCCCTGTGGCTGCTCCATACTAAACTAAAATTGAGTGGTACATGTCATTGAATAACTCAAGTACGGGATATCATACACCCCTGAGACTTGGTAGTTTATTTACTATTTTTCCACAGTAATTATCTCGATTTGTGAACATTAGTTTTTGAATGATAAGCGATTTTAGTTTTTACTTGTGTGATGTGAAACTGACCGCAGAAACCTTACTCTCTTTCTTATGTTTCAAATGATGTATTTGTAAACAGTTTCACTCTGCTGATTATTTTTTCTCCTCACATTTCACTGACACTCCATTAACATTTATGCGAAAAAATCCTTCATTGTTCAATAAGTGTTTCCTTTCTCAAACACTCAGCAGAAATATCCATCGAAGCAAAAACAAGTGTACTTAGTTTATTTTTGGAATAAATACACTATTTTTACGTCATTACATATGCTGAACCTTTGTGGTCAAGAGGTCATTGTTACTGCCTCTCATGCAGATAACCTGGATTCGACTCCTACTAGTGGCACCTATTACGTTTTTTTTTTTCGTTGCTGATTCTTCTTTTATAAATATTTTTTTATGAGTGTTATTATTATCGTTCTCAAAGGTTGAGCTGAAATGCAATTTTGTAATTTTAAAGCCTGGTGTATGTTGATAGGGGTCTATGGGTATACACTGCAAAGAAATAGACTCCAACGCAAGCACAATAGGTCCGATGTAAGAAAGACAGACTACTCCTGCCAACTAAGCTTTATGCCTCGAGAAAGACCAAGACACTCACGGATGGTGATGAGAAATGCAGGCTATGTCAGAAGACATAGGAAAGTGTTGCACTCATGGTGTCAGGTTGTAGTGCACTGGCGCAAACCCTGTACCTGGCTAGACACAACGCAGCACTCCACATTCTATTCCTTGAGATGCTTAGGGGCTATCAGTTGATGGACGCTATTCCACTTAGTATTCACCAGTCCATCCCAAACCTGTGTACCAAGACGACGAGGTGATGGCGTTTTGGGATGTGTCTGTTTTCGCGGAGCACTTGCAAGTGAGAGCCAACAGAGTGGACGCTAGGGTGGCAGACAGGGTAAACAAGGAGGTGATGCTAGATGACCTGTCCCTGGATGGACAACAGAAAGCACAAAGAAGAGGAGAAGACCTTAAAATACGCGCCTTTGCCACTAGAGCTCAAGAGACAGTAACCAGGGTTCATGATTCGACAATTCAACATCGTCATCGACGCTCTGGGTGGCTACTCAGAGAGTCTGAAGGAAGAAATCAGGGCATTAGTGGGCTCAGATAGGTACCGAGAGGTACTTAGAAAAATGCAAAAAGCTGTCCTGAGCCACCCTCTTCACATCACTAAAGCATTTAAAGTGATGTGCTGGCCACTTGGACACCTATGGGTTGCCAATGAGACAGTACAGAACTAGCACTTGGCAGATATTATTAGACAGATGATTTATTTTATTAATCTTATTTTAAGCAATTTTATTCCTATTTAATGAACATTTGTAAACTTTATATAATATTAGAATTTATTTATTAATTTTTTTATCTTAAATAATTTTATTCCTGTCTAATGAAAATTTGTAAATTTTGATATACTGTAATACTTGCTACATTTACACGCCCAGTATTTGTAAGTAAGGACCTGGCATTCAGGAGTTTTAAACTGCCATAATAATAACAATAATAATAATAGTAACAATGATAATAATAATAATAATTATTATTATTATTAGATTTACAAAAAATTTGGAGATACAGTCATAATGAATAATAATAATTATACTTTATTTATTATATAGTGCTATTTCGCTCTAGCTCAACAGTGCTTTACAATAGTTACAATAAAAAAGTTGACAATTAACAATTTTAGAATTATGGTAGAAGCTAATTAAGGTTATAAACTTAGCTTCAAGTAGAAACTGTCACATGCTAATCTCAATTAACAACTAACAACTGATCTTCAGTTAATGCATGGTTCATTGCCTATTTAATATACACATAATTATGTAAATATATTTCATAATTGATTTTAATGCATGACTCACTGTTTATTAAACAAATACACATGTACATGTATATATTGCACATTTTATTTATTTGATAAATAATTGTAGATTTTGACACAATAATAAAGTTCTTACTTACTTACTTACTTACTTACTTAATTATAACATTTATTAAAAAGGTGTCTTTATATATATGCGTCTTGAAAGTTAGTAGCAAGCTGCTTTGTCTGAATAGACTAGATGCTTAAAAGTACTTCTTCAAAATTAAAAGCAAAAAACATACACATTTTAACAGTTACCAGGTACTGTATATATTTTTTTGTAGATCAAAATAATTTTGCTTTGTTTTCTAACCCCGGATATACAGTATTCATGATGATTGTTAAATAACCTGAATTTCAATTTTGACCTACAACATAATAAAATTACACTGTGCATGCATAAAATCCTTTCCTTTTCAGACCTGCACCACAGATAATATGGAAGAAGAATGGAAGGAAGCTTACGCATGGAAAAGAGTTTGAGATTTCAACTCAAGGGTTTCAAGGCAGGCTTCTAAACATTATTGATGTGAGCAAAACCCGGCATGAAGACACATACTCATGTGAAGCTGAGAATTCTGAGAATCAAGGCAATCCAATAGTACACAGTATAAACCTCCGTGTGGATGGTAAGCTACATGTACCCAGCATCAGTTTTTTCCACTATAAATCCAATGTATTAATCTTTTCGTGAATGGCATCACAAACTGTGGTGTGGTGAAAGTATGGTGATGACAAAGAATTTGAAACCTGCCTTAAACTGTATAATCTAGCTGTATAATTTTTTTAAATGTCACTGGTATTCCTGAATCTGAGTACGCTTAGCCAGTACACTGTTACAGACATGTTTTTCAATCAAGCAGTTCAGGGTGTGCACACTGTTACTCTCATCGACAGTTTTAAACAGAAATGGAATCACAAAATGAATGAGCACCAAATTAAAAAAACAAAGGAAATTAGAAAAAAAAAAACACCGTTCGTGTATGCATACAGGTGCATGTAGCTGGAATATGTAAGGAAATTGATAATGAATTTAGTTGGTGTACATGTAGATAATGAATTTAGTTGGTGTACATGTATGTTTTAGAACTTTTTCATTTTGCCTGGATCTAAACACTCCTCTGATTTCACTGCCAATTAGCACTCGCAAAAATTAATTGGCAAATGTCTTATTAATTTTAGTCCCCTGCAGTTTTTCTTTTTACTTGTGTTGGCGACCAAAACAGTTACAGCTTGGAGCAGTGTCTAGAGATTTTCTCAAAGTCCAATAGCATAAGCATGTGGGTAATCCAGGTTTGACTGTACATGCATATATTTAGAATTTAACATAATGTTTTTTCAACAACCTTTCTTTTTTCAGTTGCTCCAAAATGGGATCCATCTAGCATACCTCCAAAGGATGAGAAAATAGATATAAATGGAAATGGAACATTGAGCTGTGATGTAATTGCAGACCCCATGCCCCAACAGATTTTATGGTACAAAGATGGAACAAGAATAACAACACAGTTGTATGTACATGTTTCTCTGTTGTGTTATAATGAGCTCTTCTTTCAAAAGCCATGGCAGCACACTTTCAGGCCTATCAAGTAAGGAAAAAAGACAGGGTGGCCATGTAGTCAGGGAAAAGTCGAGGAGAAACATTTTTGTTAGGGGTTAGGGTGAGAAATCCTAAATTCTACTTGAACTGCAGTGAAAAGCACTGGGGTTTCATTAAGGTTTTGAGCAGGAAGACAATTTCGACATGTAGTAAGCATGTTTAGACTTAATCACAAAAAATATCTAAATGTGCTCTTGGCAGGCAGGCAAAACTATGTTTACAGCCAGCTAATTTGCAATCTGCTCTTGCACCATTGGCCTTTGCCAAATAAGCCCCCTGGATTTGGATTTTCATTGTGTTTTCAATTTTGTGCTACTGGTTGTTAATGATAACGATAACAATAATGATAATAAGCAGTTGATAAACATATGGATGCTAAAATAGAACAATACACTGTATACATGTAGGGTGCAGAGCATAACCTATGCATGTCTGAAGGAACTATTTATTATTATTATAAACAGTAGGCATTCAGTAAATATTGGAGATTTTAAAACATGTAGCTATTCATGGAAACTATGACAGCGCTCATCAGTTATGACGATAAAAAACTGTAGAAAAATGTGCAGTCCGTGCAACCAATTTTGATCATTTTCAGTCGCTCGCCGAGTCATTCCTAAGCATACGTTGAGCGAAAGCTGTGAATTACACAAGAAAGATGTTACTTTCTGTTTATTTAAACAGGAAACTTTCGCTTATTTTAAAACGAAGTGACAGGTTTATCTGTTTACTAAACGAAAGTTACTATGCCGGCTATTAATAGAAAAAGTATCAATAGCTGAGAAAAACAAGACTACAGATGAATAATTCGACACGTGGTCATGAGCGAACTCTTGAAAAAGGAAAACCTTGCCTTACATCTCCAAATGATGGAACCAACGAGAATTTTTGTAGAATTATCCATCTGTTTTCCCGGCTCTTGGTACCGTATTTACCCGTGTATAAGTCGACCTTTTACAGCCTAAAAATCGGTCCGAAAAATCGCCCTCGACTTATACATGGGTCAAAAACTGAGATAAAAAAAGTTCAGAACAAATTAGCATAATAATTGTCTCATATGTGGACAAACATCCACTTTTACACGGTACAAGTGACGAGATCTTTTCCCTGAGCCACTTGAGCAGTTCAAGTTAAAACGCTTTAAGATTTATCTCCTAACATAAAGCTGAATGTAGTAGATACTCACTGGCACAATTCTGGAATAAAGAACTGATATTTGTTACCAATAAAGTGGCAAGTCCGCTCGACGAAAGCCACATTTCTATTGTAGCTTCGAACGTTCACTGCTTTTCCCCAGTTATTAGTTACCAGTACCCAACCAACCTAGTAGCTAGCTCGGTTACCAAGTTCCCAGGCAGCAAGGCAATTTGTTTATCGAGGCATTTTCGAAGTTTCTTGAGCTTCTTTGGCATTTAGCCTGTCTTCTAAACCTGCTTTACAACTCTCCACAACGATAAAGATTTGTTAAGGATTACTACGTTTGATTTTGTGAGCTTTTTAAAAAAATTATGAAGAAAATGCTGCTTATACATGTGTTGCTAAAACACGCTTAAACGCTCGCATACACGCAATAATAAACTTTACGTCCAAACTTGCTGTGATTTTTTTCGTGTAACCATTGTACATGAAAGAAAATTCGAAGAGATATAAGATTAGTTTTTCAAGAAAATTCTGAAGCAGAAATAAGAAAAGCTTATTTTTTGGCTCCTAAATAGGGGGTCGACTTATACACGGGATCGACTTATACACGGGTAAATACGGTAGTTTATTAGTGTAACAATCGTGAATTGTGTACGAGAATAGTCGCCATTAATTTCTGTGTAAATTTCATTCAGTAAACACAAACGACTGTCAATTTCGTTTAATAAGCGAACCTTTCCTGTTTTATATTATTAATAAACAAAACGTGAATCACTTCTTCTTTGTGTAATTCACATCTTTCGGTTTACGTATGCTTCGGAATGACTCCTAAGCAGTGACCGAAAAATAAAAAGTCTTATCACTTGTGCTTTGCACAGATCGTAACTCGAGCGCGATCATAGTTCACGTTCCCACGAATTAAACTTTAAAATCTCTGGTATGTACAGAATCCCCACACCT
The DNA here is from genome assembly GCA_016490735.1 of Pachyseris speciosa. Classification (NCBI taxonomy): domain Eukaryota; kingdom Metazoa; phylum Cnidaria; class Anthozoa; order Scleractinia; family Pachyseridae; genus Pachyseris; species Pachyseris speciosa. Next base: position 615,424 of record JAEMWC010000013.1, on the reverse strand, counting down.
TTTTTCTTTCTTTGTACTTTTGCGCTGGGTTTTGAGTGATGAGCGGGTTCATCCTCGCAACTCAACATGAATGAACACCGAGCGAAGAGCTCATTCACCGCTGGTCACGAGAACGAAGGTTTGCTAAATTATTACTCGTGCCTGAAAGGCAACGAGTCTTGTATTACCCTCGGCCAGAGGAAGAAACTAAGACAATTGATTTTGTCATTTTCAGCGACAGGGCCTGAACGCGCGACCCTCAGATCTCAAAGATCATAGTCCGCACCTTATCCGGTTGGGACACTTGCTCATCGGTTGCTTTACCTCACATAAGACGCGTCTATAAGACGCATCTTATCTTATAACAGGGTTTTCAGCTGTTCTTATTTTGTCCGCGTCTTAATTAAGACGTGAACTTCCTTGTATAAATGGTTTCGCGTCCTAAATAAGATGTGAACTGCAAGTGCACTTGCATAAAAACAACAGAAAGATGAGCTTGTCTTATGATTAGAGAGCGTAATTGGATGCAAAGCTTTGCAAAAGATGGCCGGGAGAGCCAAAAGTGAATTCAGCACCTTCCTTCTTTAACCTGCCATTGGTTGCACCAATCCGCATATCGCTTTCTTCCGACTCTTCTCGGATTTCTGTTGATTTCTTTGTATGCTACGGTGTGGTCTTCATAAGAAAAAAAATCTCTGAGAAATAACAGGACAGCACGCTTTTGTTTCTTGCTACAGCGTTTCATCTTGGCGGGTAAGCAAGGCTGTATCAAAAATAAGACGTGAACCATACAGTGCAGGGGTCATCCAAACCGCTTTTGAGGCAGATAAACCCAGGTTCAAACCGCCGTAGCAACAGCTAACACGAATTTTTTTTTTTTTTTTTGTGTCTCTTTTTATTGCTTTGTCTGTTTTGTTTTTATTGTTTTTATATTACTATTTTTATATTACTATTGTTAATCAATGGTTGACCTGTAAAGCAATTCGGAAGTTTTAAAGGGATATACTGGTTGACATGGTACAAACAAATAAGACTTGAACGTCATGAAAGCCCAATGCATCTGATGTAAAGAAGGACAAACAGACTTTTCTTTTTCTCCTGTTTCCCCCCAACTTAGGGATATACAATGTAGTTTTGCAGGCACGAGTTTAGGCTAATTGCAGCCTCTTGTCTCTTCTTAAATGTCAAGGCGTGCCTTTTTCTTGCCCAGTAGAAAGGCTGTGCACGCAAGAGTTCTAACAAAAAATTGTCGAATTATTCATCTGTAGTCTTGTTTTTCCCGGTCATGATAAAACACAGACTGCAGACCATGCAGACTGTGCAGACCATGCAGACAGGGAAAATTTTTGATTGCTTAAAAAAAAAAAAAAAAAAAAAAAACTCCGATTTACATTTGGTTGAGGTGTTTATACTTTTTTCTTACTCTTTTGGTGACATTGTAACAGTTTCCATTTTTTGGACACCATATAACGTAATTTTATGAGGTTATTTTGAGCTGTTACCTAGCAACAATTTTGAGGAAAATAAAACACAAACAGTAGAGATAAACTTTTGGCCTCTCACGCGAAAACATTCTTTTTGGTTGTCGGAAACTGGGGCTCACCAATTGCGTGACAATGAGCTGTCAGGTCAATCAATTCTAAGGGACTGATTTTGTGGTGACAAGTTGAATGTCAAGTATCATCGAAGACTTTTTGTGATTTGAGGGCTGTATATTTTATCGATCGAGCCGGCACTAATTGAGATGAGTTGTGTTGGAACCTGTTAGTCGTTGAACCTGTGAGACAAGTTCAGTAGCGAACCTGTGAATTCATCCCTTTGTGATTTATTTTATGGGATACCGTAAACCAAGCGTTTCCCACACAGTATCCATTCGCACAGCTGAACGGCCAGCAAGCGAATGGATAAGAAACGGCGGCTAGACAAGCTGTTCGAAACAGATCGGCAGAAGTAACATACGATTGAACTATGAAAGAAATTAGCCGAAAGTAAACACAGGTTTAGATTGAGAAATATTCTTTGCTTAAAAGATATGGAAATCCTTGCCATGACTGTGCGGATCTAGTTAGTCCTGTGAGAAATTTACAGTGCATTCTCAAAGGCTAAAATTATGCTGCGAGCCGGTCAAAAAAATGGAAGCCATTGCAATGTCACCAAAAGAGTACGAAAAAATCACAAACACCTCAATCAAATGCAAATCAGAGTTAAAATAAGCGATCAAAAAATTTTCCAGTCTGCACAGTCTGCACGGTCTGCAGTCTGCGGTCTGCAGTCTGCGTTTTATCATGACCGTGTTTTTCCCGGCTATTGATACTTTTTCTTTATCAGCAGTTAATAGCCGGCTTTGAGTTCTGAGTAACTTTCGTTTAGTAAACAGATAAACCTGTCACTTTCGTTTTAAAATAAGCGAAAGTTTCCTGTTTAAATAAACAGAAAGTAACATCTTGTGTAATTCACAGCTTTCGCTCAGCGTATGCTTCGGAATGACTCGGTGAGCGACTGAAAATGATCAAAATTGGTTGCACGGACCGCACATTTTTCTACAGTTTTTTATCATCATAACTGACGAGCGCTGTCATAGTTTCCGTGAATTGCTACAATATTTACTGAATGCCTACACCTTTTTAATTTTGTTTTATTTTTACCTTTGCGTTGTGTTTTGAGCGATGAGCGGGTTCATTCTCGCAACTCAACATGAATGAACGCCGAGCGAAGAGCTCCATCATTTTCACTGCCAGTCTCGCAATACGCCGGACTCGGATGAGAACGAAGTTTTGCAGAATTATCTCAGCTCTTCTTTTAAATGTGAAGGCGTGCCTTTTTCTTGCCCAGTAGAAATGCTGTGCACGCACGAGTTCTACAAAAAATTGTCGAATTATTCATCTGCAGCCTTGTTTTAGTGGCTGTTGATATTTTTTTTATCAGCAGTTACGATCGCGATTCGTGGAAAACAATTTGCCGGCGTTAAGTTCTGTGTAACTTTCGTTTACTGACAGAACAGAAAAGCCTGTCACTTTCGTTTAATAAGTGAAAATTTCCTATTTATTAAACAGAAAGTGGCATCGTTTTTTGTGTAATTCACAGCTTTTGCTCAACGTATGCTTTGGAATGACTTGGCAAGCGACTGAAAATCATCATTTGGTTGCACAGACCGCACATTAATCATCCTAACTCGAGCGCTGTCATAGTTTCCAGGAATAAGCTAGATGTTTTAAAATCTCCAGTATTTACTGAATCCCTATACCTCTTTTTTCTTTTTCCCTTTGTCTTGTATTTCAAGCCATGAGCGGGTTCATCCTCGCAATTCACCATGAATAAACACCGAGCGAAGAGTGTCGGTCTCGACAGTACGACGCGGGTGAGAGCGAACTTTTGCAAAATTATCTCTTCGAAAATGAAAAGCTGTCCCTTTTTCTTGCCCAGTGGATGAACTGAGCAGAAAAGAGTTCAACAAAATAATTTTTTTGTAGAGTTATTTATCGGTAGCTTTGTGTTGACGCTTTCTATTTTTCTGCGTAATGGCGACTCGTGAGTAAAAATTAGTTGGCGTTAAATTTTGTATAACTTTCGTTTATTAACCCATTGGCACCCGTGCCGGCCAAAACCGGCCGTAAAAAACTCCCATGCTTCAAAACATTGCAACTTTCTCAATCACACGAATATTGCCTTAACTGTTAGTTGTGAGCACGAAATGGAATGCCCTTTAAATTTGGATATCCAATAAATGCAAGAAACGTAGCGATTTTTACCAAATATGGCCTTTTGAGTTTGGACAAGAACGAAACTGGCCGTTTTTAACGTCAAAGAGAAACAACAAAAATGCCCCTTTTTGCCTTCATGTTTTTTAGGGAAATCATTGTCGAAAAACCAAAATTCAACCATCATAACGAAATTCAGTCCTTTTTCTAGCTTAGAAATGACTTTTTTTGTTCATATTCTTCTCCCGAGCATAGATACAGCCTTTTGTTCCAGTGCATTCGGGCCTTTCCGACATTTTCAACATCTTGAGCGCATTGCATGCTGGGAACTAACGAGAATTTTTGACTGCACCCGTTCCTTCCCCCAATTCTTTCACACATACAGCCTGCAGTCTACAGCCACTACGACCTACCGCCAAAATTTCCTGCTCGTGGTCATCTTCAGTACACAGAAATTCCAAAATATGTGGCGGTAGGTCGAGAAATTCATCATTTTTTTTTAGTCGAGTCCCAAAGGTACTAAGTGTTCGACCGGCCAAATTCCCAGTTCGTCGAGTAACAAGCCAAATTCAACAACAAAGTACATCACCTTGCTCGATTCTTTGAGAAAGTGGACTCTTAGCTACCGTCACGCTTAATGATGCTCATCAGGCAGCCGCTAAAGATGAAAAATGGCTGTAAATTTAGCAGAAATCGCAAGCAAACCAAACTTGGGCCATTGTTGTCGCTTCACGGATAAAAAAATAGCTACGTCAAAATGACGTTTTCAGAAACCTTGAGCCTCCAGTGGCTTAGGACAGCACCACTTTTCTCTGGTAGTTCAAATAAAGAGTCACGAATTGCTATTCATCGTTTATAGGTGGAAAATCACTCTGAAAATGTAAAAACCTCCGGTAGTCAATGGGTTAAACAGAAAAAGCCTGTCACTTTTGTTTAATAAGCAAAAGTCTCTTGTTTATTAAACAAAAAGGGACATCTATTTTGTGTAATAAACAGAAAAGACCTTTCTTTTTGTTTAATAAACAAATTTTGACGGTCAGACCTGTTAATTAAACAGAAGAAACAGGAAATTTGTTTAATAAACAATGAAATTTGAGTCCGGAAACAATCTGAGAGTCTGGAAACAATCTGAAACCTGTTTATTATTATTATTATTATTATTGATACTCATAATTATAATCTGTATAAATATTATAAAAATGTTACCAAAAAATATTCATTTTTAAAGGCATCAAATAAAGAATGGAAATATACTTTAAAAAATTATGTAAGATGATTGTATTTACAAGGTGACGTCAATAATAATAATAATAATAATAATAATAATAATAATAATATTATTATTATTATTATTATTATTATTATTATTATTATTATTAAGATAAGCCCTTGGAAAAGTGAGGGAAGTTTACTTTTGATTAGCCACTAGGTTTGTGATAAAGTTTTCTTGTTGGTAAAATAAATTTTTTTTTTTTGAAAAAAAAAATTACTGAAAAGGAATTGATTTCTGTGGCTTCATTGTCCAAGCGTTTGTTTTGGATGGTCAGTGAAAGGTGTGGCACATGAAATCACAGTTTTTCTTCCCATTGTGGCAGCCCTAAAATTCCTCAGTCACCTATTTTCTGTGGGATCGTTGAGACTCGTGTGCTTTGATTGAACTGCTGCTACGTGTATCTTGGTTGTGACAGCGAGTGCAACATGGGGAGGATAATTTTTCCGCCCCTCTCTTCCCCTATCCCCTCCCCTCAGTAGTTTAGACAGGTTCCACTCACCATTGCTAACCAAGATGACAGTAGTTTGATCAAAGGGTACGAGTCTCAACAGTCCCACAGAAAAATGGGACTGTGTACAGTCAAGGGTAACCCAGCAAGTCAAGGTATAAAAAAGGTTTCCTTTACCTGCATGAATGAAGTTCTTTATGTCCTTATGTTGCTTTTATGGTATATTTAGGCTCTCAACAACCCTTTATAGTTTTAAGTCTTGTTAATCTGCCGTCCAGGTGGGTTTTGATTTGCCATGAGCCTTCTTGTCTTCAACAGTCCTGCTATTGCCTGGTTTCATACCGTGAGGTACTGGGTCGAAAGCAGACTTTCGCGGACAAATAAAAAAACAAACAAACACGGCGTCCATTGTTGCGAAGGAAAAGGCGTCCACATCACAAGCATATTGTTTCAAAAGGAGGCACAGCTCCAGTGCCACTTCATGGCCAAAGCCATGTTTTATTTGTAATTGTCCGCGAAAGCCCCCGCACTCAACCCAGTACCTCACAGTATGAAACTAGGCAATTATGGTGAAAAGAGAGAAAACATGATCAGAAAAAAAGTACTGATTGGGTTGGGAGATTTCAATCCATCTACCAGGGTGGGGGTGGAGAGAGAGAGAGAGAGAGAGGAAGTTTGGGGAGGGGGTAGGGAGAGTTGGGGGGGGGGGGGTGGTTGGGGTTCATTTGAGTAAAAACAGTAACTCTCCTGAAGGCATGCTACAAATTAAAGGTGATATTCCATGGCTGGTAAACCAATCAAAACTCTGGAATTGCATAACAAGTGATCAGTTCTGACATTATAATACCCTTGCTTTATACAGTAGACCACAAGTAACAATAGATGGGAACAAACTACAGTTTAAAGGAGTGGAGCTGGATGATGCAGGAATTTATCAGTGTGTTGCTGAAAATCGGCAGGGCATGATTGTGTCTTCCACCTATGTCGAGGTTGTGGGTAAGTATTAACCCATTGACTACCGCAGGTTTTCACATTTTCGGAGTGATTTTCCACCTATAAACGATGAATAGCAATTCGTGACTCTTTATTTGAACTACCAGGGAAAAGTGGTGCTGTCCTAAGCCACTGGAGGCTCAAGGTTTCTGAAAACGTCATTTTGACGTAGCTATTGTTTATCCGTGAAGCGACAACAATGGCCCAAGTTCGGTTTGCTTGCGATTTCTGCTAAATTTACGGCCATTTTTCATCTTTAGCGGCTGCCTGATGAGCATCATTAAGCGTGACGGTAGCTAAGAGTCCACTTTCTCAAAGAATCGAGCAAGGTGATGTACTTTGTTGTTGAATTTGGCTTGTTACTCGACGAACTGGGAATTTGGCTGGTCGAACACTTAGTACCTTTGGGACTCGACTATTGATGAATTTCTCGACCTACCGCCACATGTTTTGGAATTTCTGTGTACTGAAGATGACCACGAGCAGGAAATTTTGGCGGCAGGTCGGAGTGGCTGTAGACTTAGTTTATATGTGAAAGAATTGGGGGAAGGAACAGGTGCTGTCAAAAATTCTCGTTAGTTCCCAGCATGCAATGCGCTCAAGATGTTGAAAATGTCGGGAAGGCCCGAATGCACTGGAACAAAAGGCTGTATCTACGCTCGGGAGAAGAATATGAACAAAAAAGTCATTTCTAAGCTAGAAAAAGGACTGAATTTCGTTATGATGGTTGAGTTTTGGTTTTTCGACGATGATTTCCCTAAAAAAACATGAAGGCAAAAAGGGGCATTTTTGTTGTTTCTCTTTGACGTTAAAAACGGCCAGTTTCGTTCTTGTCCAAACTCAAAAGGCCATATTTAGTAAAAATCGCTATGTTTCTTGCATTTATTGGATATCCAAATTTAAAGGGCATTCCATTTCGTGCTCACAACTAACAGTTAAGGCAATATTCATGCGATTGAGAAAGTTGCAATGTTTTGAAGCATGGGAGTTTTTTACGGCCGGTTTTGGCCGGCACGGGTGCCAATGGGTTAATAAAAAGTAAATAATTAATTAATTAATAATAAATAATATTTATAATTAATTATTTTAAAAGGTACTCTTTACTGAGTTTGAATAATAAGAAATTCATATGGATTATTTGAACTGTGGATTATAATTTTATAATGAATATGTGAATGATTGTTGCAGTTATGAATACAACTTAAGCATTAGAGTAAAAAAAAATTCAGGCCTACTTGTACGGCAGTTGAACCCATGACCTCTGCGATACCTGTGCATTGCTCTAGTACCAACTGAGCTAACAAGCCAACTGGGAGCTGGTCATTTTTAAACCATCATTTAAGCCACAACCCTTTTTGTATTGATATATGGGGGAAAGATGTAAAATGCAATGGCACAAAAACTATTTGGTTATTTGTTTAAAATTCTTATTTACTTATTTATTTTTTTCCATTTTAATGAAATTCATTCAAACATTGGAAAAGTTGTAACATTTAGAATTCCTTAAATATAGTCATAATGTATATAGTACAGCATTACATGTAGCTATATTGAAATAATGTGGTTTTGCTGAAATCTATTTTTTCTCATATTAAAGACCTGTGTTCATCCAAGAGGCCTTGCGCACGTTTGTTATTATTTTTAACTGTCTCTATTATTCATCCTTGCGATCTGATTGGTTTACCAGATTTTCCCACTCAGTCCCTGAGGCATGAATATCACAAAAACTCATAACAACAAATAAACATTGCTTCATTGCTGTGATTTATTTGAATCTTTTCGTGCCTACAAAAGACAACAGTTCCTCCAAAAACCCTGCGAATATGTGTGGTTCATGTAAAACTTTCAGCAACTGAGGAAGTGAGGGAAGGCAATTGTTTCACTTGCATTTATGGCTAACTAAAAGCGACTAAAAAAAGCGATGCGGTAAAGGATTCCAGAAATTAAATATGTCACCTTGAATATTCCTAGTCCACATATTTTAATTTTAGTGCTCCATAGTAAGGCTTACCTTGTCATCATAGAAATTGGTGTGAAGAGAAATTAATGGTGTTTGACTCGACAGCTGATTTGATGGATACTGGTACTCATTTATCGGATGCAAAACCGCGGTCGCAGTCGTGTCTGGTTCATTCGCAGATAAAATTGAACTGCATGACCAAAATATTCACCAAGGTCGGACATCAGTTGAAATCTGGCACATATTGCTACGACAGGTACATGTTCGGAGATATCAAATCTTCCCTTTTCTTTGCTTAAAAATACTAGCTAAGCAAAGTCTGAGATGGCGGGCATTCGGGTTAACTGTACAATGCTGTCAACTTCGAGAGGTCATTTTGCAGTGACCATGTATCAACAAAGCAACAGGACAAAAGTCACTTTTGCCAGCATCATTACAAAACAAATTCAAGGAGACAACAGCCTGACAATGGAAGACAATATTCCAACAAGTCAGTGAAAACTTTCTACAGTTGACCCCAAACTACACGGATTTTTAACAAGAGCCCACCAACAACTAATTACGCATTATGCGGGCGGCACGAAGTTAAACAACACAACACCAGCCACTTTCAAGGTCTTTTCCTTACCACTACAACGACTCTTGTTGAAAATATCGATGCAAATGAAGAGAAATGATGTTAAGAAAACGCAAAAAGTAGCGATACTTGGGGAAATAAGCTGGATGAACGTGGATTATTTTAGCAAAATAGCGCTCTCTGGCAATTTGCGTATTTTCCATCTGTGCGAAATTTAGGGTGGCACGCAATGTGTCTTGGATGAACATGGGTCTTTAAGCTTAATCCAGGGATCTTTTCATTACACATATGGTTAAAGGGGCACTGCCACCTAATTATTTTGAATAAACCCAAAAATGTGTAATGCAACAATGAAGCTTTTTAAAAAATTTTGCACTTTTGTCACAAAAAAATAATACATGCACAGAAACTATTTGCGGTTGTTTATGGTTATGGATGATTTGGAGGAAGTGGGTTGTAACTTGCAAAAAGTCATCGGCTAAATTATATCAAGTTTTGTGATGGTGTCTTTTGGAGACATTGCCATAAATTAATACTAATTTCTTTTCTTTCCAAGAAATGACTTGAGCTACCTCTCCAATTTGCTACATGGGCCGTTGGTGTAACACAAAAAGTACTGGCAACTCACAATTTGAACAAACTTATAACCTGAATTCCTCTGATGTTTCGCGTGCAAGCTTTTTGTCATATTGAATTAATGAATTGAGGAATTTGTGTGTCTAAATAGTTTAATTTAAGTAAGGCATAAGATTGTCATTGAAATTGCAACATATAAATATTATCAGTCAATAATATACCATCTGGAGAATTGACTATTACACCCTGCGAAATTGTGTGTAACATCACCTGATGCTTAACCACCAACAAGGCCATAGCTTGAGTTAGCTAAAATCAGGTGATATTCCACAAGATTCAGAGCAGGATAATTGTTTTATTATTCTTGAAACATTGTCATTTTATAACAGCACATTTTACTGAGTTAATTTAATTATGACAAAAATTGGAAAAACTGTCATTAATTTTTTTCTCCCCAACACATTGAAATTACATAATATATCACACGATATCTGTCAAGTGTGTGCAATGTATATCAAGTGCAACATGACCATATTTGGAAAGTGTTATGATAATTATGTTGAATAATAACACAGGATATCTCTTGAGTACCCACAGCAATATTGAGACCTTTACGACCATATTTGGACATTGCCACAGTGTTGACTGATAATAAAAATAATTATGAAATGAAGAAATGATCCTTGCAGTTGTGAACGCAATTTATGGAATTGCATAAAGAAGTCTGAAAATTCAGGACTTCAACGGGGTTTGAACCCATGACCTTGCAATACTGGTGCAATGCTTTAATCAACTGAGGTATGAAGCCACTGACGTTGGGAGCAGGTCAATTTTGGGTTCATATGTTCCTGTGAAAGAAATGAGTATGAGTGATATACAAAATGAACTGATTGACCTAGGGTGGATCACAGGTGTTCAGGTCGTTGCACAGTGTGTAACTTGTTATTTTATGCCCCTTCGAGCTTTATTTGTAGAAGTCAAGAGGACTAGCTTCATGAATGTAACTATCTTGTTGTTTTACAGCTATAGCACCATCTTTCCAGAAGAGAGGTTTTGGTCCATTTTACATTTTTGAAGGCACTCGGGGTGAATTGGAATGCTACCCCGAAGCTGCACCTCGGCCAAGTGAATTTATATGGTACAAGATCCAGGGCTCAGTGCGTCAAGAACTCAATGGTGGGCGTTACAGTGTGCATGCAGATGGTACCCTGGTAATCAACAACGTTAACCGTGCTGAGGACGAGGCTGAATATGAATGTTATGCTAAAAACTTCTTGGGTGATGCAACGGCAAAGAGCAAAGCATCAGTTCTAAGTAAGATCTAGAATATTTTTTTAAAAACAATGTTAGATGTTGACTCCCTCCTACTCTTCATACCCCGTCACTTTCCATGGACTCCTTTGTCCTTTGTCCAGCACCCCTGCACCACCCCACCTATCAAAAGAAATATATTTGTCTCATGATTTCCAGTGCTCAGCACCTATTCCCTGCACTGCTGCCATCCCCAGTTATCCCTGACAGCCCCCCCTCCCCCCATTGGCACTGACATTTTTAATAGCAATTAGTAAGCTGGGCATTATGTTCCATCTCCCCTTCAACCACACCCCAACCCAATACCCTATTGCAAACACTTTCCCCCACCCCCTTTCTCCTCCAACCCACTCTGCTCAGTCACAAGTCATATTCAGGGGACACTGTGTGGGGTGGGGTGAGAGGGGTCGGGGGGGGGGGGAATAACATTATAATAATAGTAATAATAATAATAATTATAATATATCACATTTATATTGTGCATTTTCTATGCAATATTCAAATGCACATTGCAACACTGGCCAGGGGATTTTGCCAGACTGCTTATAATGCAGTTTACAATTAATGAAGTTGAGTTATGAGTGCCCCCGTAATGTCAATATCAACTTAAGACAGACACTAGGGGTGGTCACTGCCAGAGTTCTTTTACGTCCCACAGAGAATTATGAAGAGTTGTGAGATGGGGCCTACGGTTTATCATCCTTATCCGAGAAGACTAGAAAGTCTAACTCTTTGCAGATGTCTTTACAAAGGCAGCCCTTTCTCTTCAATTATTTAAAGACCCTGAGTGTTGTTCCAGATGGGGTTTGAACCCGCAACCTCCCAGATGGTAGTCCAGTGCTCTACCACTGCCCATCCCCTTTTCTCCTGACTCCCACCTTTATTTGCAATCCTTTCAATAAATCATTGCTCTCCCACCTTCTGCCCTTTTAGAACTCCTGCTTCCCCTTCTTCCCCCTCCCACCCATTTTCTCCCCCTCTCACCCCCTATACCCCACCCTCCCACAGTTTCCATACGTTGCTTTGCCTTTGTTTGCCTAACTGTTGCCTACTGATTCCTATGAAACTACCCGACCTAATCGCAACCAATGATTTCTAAATCTTTGTTTCAGAGGCCACAAAGATCACCAGTCCACCCAAAAATGTGACAGCACTAGAGGGCAACCGAGTGGATCTACGGTGCGTGGCTGAAGCTGATCCTGACCTGGAACTACGTTACCTCTGGAAGAGAGACAATGCTGAGATCAAGTACAACAGGAAGTTCCAGTGGCTGGAAAACCAAAATGTTCTTACAATTGCAGACATCACGGTGGCAGATGCTGGTATTTATACCTGTGTCGCTTATACACCAGAACCAAAGAATTCTGAAGACTCTGCATTTGCCACAGTTGATATTTCAGGTAAATATATTTCACAGTGACAATAAAAGAACCTTTGTAAATACCCATGCCTTTTGTACTGCTACATGTTTATGTTTCATTTTGATATTGTTTCTTTGCTTGTTGCAATTATTGACCGACCTGCAATGGTTCTCCTTTTCTATTGTTAAATGAGCTCAATTCTAGTGGAGCTTTTGTGCTTGGCTAGAAGAGTTTGACACGATGCCAACACTCAAGCATGCAGAGTGGTTGCCCCATCTCCCGGGCTAAGGGCTCATGTGTAGACATTCGCCCATTCCAGATCAAATTGGAATTTAGAAGTGTTGGCTTTTGAGGAGAGGGGAAAACCAGAGTCGCCGGAGAAAATCTCTTGGAGGAGAGAAGAGAACCAACAACAAACTCAACCCACATACGACGTGGAGTCCGAATATGGAACCTGGACCACATTTGGTGGGAGGCGAGTGCTCTCACCATTGCTCCATCCCTGCTTCTAAGCTGTTTTTAATTGTATTGTTTTGTTTTCTGTAGGTGTTCCCGACCCTCCAGTAAATCTAGAATTATCGTCAAATTGCTTGAACCGTAGCACAAGTCTTACATGGATAACTGGAGCCTCGAACAATGCTACAATCACACATTTCCTGATCGAGGAAAAGTCAACTTATGATGATGATTACTGGCGAGTCATCGCAAATGTTGCAAATCCCAATGCCACTTCTTATGCACTAGTGAATATGACTGGATGGGCAACGCTGTCTTACCGCATGAGGGCTGTAAACCGCTTCGGACCAAGCAGGCCGAGTCAACCCACAGCTTCTTACTGCCGCACTATGCTAGGACGTAAGTTTGTTACTGGTAGCAGCTAGGCTTTTACAGTGGAACCCCGATATGATGCATTGCCTTGGGACTGCTACAACATTTTAATGGGTATTCGTTAAAAACAAAAGCCTGTTATATGGAATTTGATAAATGTTCAACGACAGCAATTTTCATTATGTAGGGGTTGGTTTAATAATAGTTTTCTTTTTAAAAATTAAATAGATAGGATAAAGCCATTAAAGAGCGTGACACACTGTTGACTGGCAGAAACGTACAGTATTTCACAATCGAACATGTAATAATAATAATTATGATATATAATAATAACGATATTTTCCAGGGGGGTCCTGTATCCAGATCGGAATTGGAATTTGGAAATGTTGATTTTTGAGGAGAGGGGAAAACCGGAGTACCCGGAGAAAAACCTCTCAGAGCTAGAGAACCAACAACAAACTCAACCCACATATGACGTCGAGTCCGGGAATCGAACCCAGGCCACATTGGTGGAAGGCAAGTAGCCTGACCCCTATGCCAACCCTGCTCCCCTGTATGTAGTATTTACAGAGGGGGATCAAATCGTAATTGGCATTTGGCTGTTTTCCCACACCACAAGAAAGGAAATTCGCCATCCATAGGCTTAAGATGCTTACAGTGTATATAATAGTTGTGGTAAACTGATCACGTGACATAACACCTTTAAATTCCTGGTCAGCAACATGAATGTGCAATGGTGCTCATCCTCTGTGTTTTTGTTTTGATAATAGCTCCAGATAAATGGCCTGATAACTTAAGGGGAGTTCCGGGGAAGGCCGAACAACTTGCCATTGCTTGGGAGGTAAGCAACCGTAGCTGAAGAAACACTGGGCACGAGGAAGTTCGGCACATGCTGCTCTCACTTGCACATGCTCTTACTCACACGTGCCGCTCTCTGAAATCCACTCCTGCCAGGCCTGTACAACTGGTCTGCCCTCTTTGGGGTGTTATCCTTGTTATGTTCAATTGGATGATTTGAGTGGTGTCCCTGTGAACTAGCTTGGAGTGGATAAGTACTGACTTCAACTGTAAACAAATGTGAAAGCGTATACGTCTTTTTTAGTGTTATTATTTATTTGATGTCATTATTATCGTTATTTTGTTTTGGTGTAGGTGGTAGGTAAGAGCTCCAAATAAAAGCTTCATGGTGCTTGAAAAAAAAAGCGTCAAATTACTTCTTTAGATCATGCAGTCATAGTTGCACTTAAAAATTACGTTTCTTCCCAGGCCATGCCAAAGGTAGAGTGGAATGCACCAGAACTTTACTACATTCTGTGGTACGGTCGAGTGGGAGCCTCGTTAGAGAAGGTTACGTTTCCCGATCCTAAAGATGACAACTTCAACATTTCGAATCCTGGGTATCACGTAAAATGGCAGTTTCAGATCCAAGCTGGAAATGTTGAAGGCAAAAGCGGGATTAGTCCTTTGGTGAGGGCATTCTCAGGTCAAGACCCACCCCAGGGCCGGCCTGAAGATGTAACTGTGGGAGCAGTAACAGCACGCACCGTAGAGTTGACATGGAGACCTGTCACTGTTACTAGGGGAAGCGTGGATGGATACAGGGTAAGTTGTCAACAACAACAGCTGCAAAATCAAAAAGGAGAAAAAGAAACTCTTAGACCTTAAACTGCTGATCAGATGAATTGTGAAGTACAAAAATTTAGCAAAAGCCAAACCCCCGCCAGTTAGCTCGGCTGGTTACAGGGATCATACAGGTCCTGGAAAACCTGGAAAGTCATGGAATTTTATAATTTCATTTTCCAGGCCTTGAAAGTCCTGGAATTTAGGTGTCAGTCCTGGAAATTCATGGAAAATCAGCAGGCTTTCTATATCTCGAAAGCAATGTAGATCCAAAGTTACAAAAATTAACCAACAAGTCCAAACATATGATTTTTTTTCAGTTGAGAACATTTTTGTCATTGTTTTGATGTTACTGTCTCAGAACAGTTGCTTAACTTAGGTCACGGAATTTTTCAAAAAGTCATTGAAAAAGTCCAGGAAAGTCATGGAATTTTCACAGCTCAAAAGTGTACGAATCCTTGGATAGAGCACCAGACTGTTAAGTGAAAGGTCGCGTCTTAAAGTCAGTTGTAAGATCACGCTGGCTGGGTGCACAACATAACAATAATAATAATAATAATAATAATAATAATAATAATAATAATAATAATAATAATAATAAATGATGATGATGATCGATGATAATAATACTAACCATATTTACAAAACAAGGAACGACAATTTACAATCTCTGTAAGAAGATTTGTGTTAAGAGCCCTTTTAAAACTATCAATTGAATTCAGTCTGCGCAAAGCTGGATGTAAAGTATTCCAGAGTCTTGGGGGACACGAAGTGCAACAAATCAATCTTATTACCTGCCTCGGGCTAGAACAAACTATGGAATATTTAATATTCGCTTTCAAGGACCAAAGGTATGGAACTCTCTTAAGAAAGATATAAAGTCAACCCCTTTCAGTAAATTTAAAAACAAATTAAAAAATGAATTGCTGTGCCAATATTAATGTCACCTAGGTTTCTGTTTTCCCTAGAGTAACGAGTTTCTTCCCAGCTATTCAATGTGTGTGTGTGTGTGTGTGTGTGTGTGTGTGTGTGTGTGCGTGCGTGCGTGAGTATAGCTGGAAAAGTTTTCTGCACCCTGGTCCTGCTGTGCATTAGAGATGCTGTTGACGAACGCCTTATTAGAGAGAACCTAGCTTGATTTCGAAAGGGACGCTCCTGCTCCAATCATTGTTTTGCCCTACGCCAACTTGTAGAAAAAAGCCTTGAATTCCAGATATCTGTTAAAATCAACTTTATTGACTTCAAGGCCGCATTTGACAGCATCCAGAGGGACTCGCTTTGGAAGATAGTCGAATCCTATGGGCTTCCAAGGAAGTTAATTAACATCATGAAGAATACCTATGACGGCTCAACATGTTGCGTGAAGGTAGATGATGAAATGACAGATTGGTTTGAAGTGACAACAGGAGTTAGACAGGGCTGTGTTTGGTCCCCACTACTGTTCGGCATCGTCATCGATTGGGTTCTCAAGAACTCCCTGGACAAGAACGATGTTGGGATTGTACTTGAAAAACGAAGAAGTTCTCGCTACCAACAACAGCGACTATCCGATCTCGATTTTGCGGACGACATAGCCCTGATTGACGAGTCAGAACAGAGACTGCAACACGCAACATCTGAAGTAGAAGAGAAGGGAAGAAAGGTTGGTCTCACTATCAACTCGAAGAAGACCAAGGTCATGGACGTGGCAAAGGAAAGAAGTGATATCGCTACCACCTTGAGCAATCAAAACTCTCTTGAAAATGTCGACAAATTCGTCTATCTGGGAAGCATAATATCACACAACGGCAACCTCACACCTGAACTAGACAACCGTATTGGAAAAGCAGCGAATGCTTTCAATAGACTCCTACCTGTTTTGCGCCACAAATCCATCAAGATGCCCATGAAAACTGCTATTTACCAAGCAGTAGTTCTATTGACTCTATTGTATGGCTCAGAAAGCTGGAACACCACCATCCAGGAAGAGAAACGACTAGCAGCGTTCCACACCAGATGCCTAAGAAGAATTCTTGGCGTCTCCTGGCAAGACCATGTGCCAAATGAAGTGATCTTCGAGAGAACCAGCCAAGTACCGCTCATTAACATCTTACGACACAAACGTCTTACATGGCTCGGACATGTCATCCATATGCACCAAACTCGCTTGCCCCGCCGCTTGCTCCACTGGGAGCCACGAGGGCGCCGTCGCCCAGACAGACAGCGCATGCGCTGGAAAGATTTCAGCATCGAGAGACCTGCAAGACTCTGAACTTTCCTTCGAAGAGGCAACAGTGTTAGCGCAGGACCGCAAGGAGTGACGATCGTTTGTGTTGGCGCTATGTGGGCTCAGCCCACGGCAGCAGTAATATAATGTAATGTAATGTAATGTGTGTGTGTGTGTGTGTGTGTGTCTGTGTGTGTGTGCCATTCCGACCCTAATATTGCAATCTATTCTATGTAATTTGGCTTCCTAGCCTTGTTAACTTTCTAGTTATTTTAGGAAGCCAACACCCTTTTAGTTTTTATTTTTATTTCAAGTTAACTCAATTTTTCGCAAGTAAAGGGTCAATAAAGTTGTCGTTGTTGTTGTTGTTGTTGTAAATACAGAGAACGCTTTATCTCCAGAAGTCTTATTAAGTAACCTAGGCTGACCTAAGAGCATATCAGTAACAGAACTCATCGATCGTAAATGAGTGGGATAATATGAGAATGAATATGTGAAAATCGTATATTTGAACTGCGGATTAATGATTGAATATGTGAATGACCATCGCAGTTACGAACACTACTTAAGCAGTAGTGAGAATGAAGCCTGAAAAAAATTAAGGCTTGTACGGGATTCGAACCCACGACCTTTGCGATACTGGTGCAGCGCTCTACCGACTGAGCTAACAAGCCAACTGAGAGCTGGTCGTTTTGTTGGTTCGTTATATACCCGTGAGTGGTGAATATATGAGAATGAATATATGAAAAAGTACGATGAGTACGACAATGTTGGCCCATTTTGTTGGCTCGTAATATATCCGTGAGTGATGAACAAGTGCTGTAAATGTGAATATATGAAAATCTAATATTGAAGCGCAGTTCGATAAATATTATTTTCCAATACAGTGTATTCAGGAAACATTCAGCTCACAAAAAAAAATACACGAAACGAGTAAATACAACTACTAATTAAGTGAGGAAAAAGCGCTTTTCGGTTGGTAATTCCTTCTTGCTTTAATTTTGTTTTACCTCGCTCTGTGATTGTTTGGCAACACTTGCGCCATTTTATCAACCAGTAAGAAGTAAATCCAGACCAATCGCGACTGACACACATGTATTTTCTCGCGCTTTGCTCCGGTTACATGCAATTGCTTCGAATTCTGATTGGCTCACTGCGCTGTTTCCGTCTCTTGTGATTGCTTAGAATAAAGTGGTTTGCGTTTGATTTGGTTTTGCACTACTTCGCTCTGTGATTGGTTAGCAAAACTCGCGCCACTTTCTCAACCAATGAGAGGCAAAACCGAAACCAATCATTACTTGTTTGCGCGTATTTTCCCGCGCTTGGCGTCGGCTACATGTAATTGCTTCGTATTCTGATTGGCTCATTGCGCTGTTCACGTCTGTTTTGATTGGTTACAATAATTCCTTTGGTTCTGGTTTTGCGACACTCGATTGAGAATCGCTCAAGTAGTATAGATTGTAATTTGTTAAACGTCCTGACCTCCCACTCAGGAAGACTAATCAACTTGGTTTACGTTTCACCTTGCTTACAGATTTATTACTGGGGTCAAAGCCGCATTCAGGCGAAGAGACGAAGACGAGCTATCCCGAGCTTTGCAAACTCCGTAAGTGTATCAGGAGGGGGTACGCAGAGATATACAGTCACTGATTTGACGCCGTATCATAACTACAACTTCGCGGTGAAGGCGTTCAATAGTGGTGGGGAGGGGCCGGCGAGTATTGAGGTGTTTGCCAATACTGAAGAAGCAGGTAAGCTTGAACCTTCTGGTATTTTGTAACCGAAATATTCTATGAGAATGGATATATGAAAATCATATATTTGAACTGCGGATTTAAGAGTGAATATGTGAATGATCATTGCAGTTATGAACACTACTTAAGCAGTAGTGAAAATAAAGCCTGAAAAAATTCAGGTTTGTACGGGATTAGAACCCACGATCTCTGCGATACCGGTGCAGTGCTCTGCCAACTGAGCTAACAAGCCAACTGGGAGCTGGTCGCGTAAAACGTTACCGTAAAACATTACAGTATTGCGAAAGCATTGCGATGTGTGTGTCTGTTGTGGTTAGCCACTTTGGTTTTGGTTTTACGACACTCAATTGAAAACTGCTCTAATAGTAAATGTTTAAGAGATTGGAATAGAAGCTACTTTTGCCATGAAAGTGAAGGTCAATAGACCTTATTTGCATTCTCCGTAATGAGCTGGAACTAGCGTGCACTCGAGGCTTAAACGTGGGGATCTTTTCATATGTAAATGTAATTCCCCGCAAGAGCCTCCACTTCGTGCTAGATCCAGTTGAATAAAGTGAATACGAATATGGTCAATTGACATTAACTCCGGGAAAGTCTGGGCTGAGCTTGTGAAGCTGACTTCCGTTACCACGTCACGGGCTTGGCGGGCCGCACACAAATTTCCCGCCAAAACTTTCTCAAAAGAATGCAAATTCTGCGTATTCCAAGTAGAGCATATTGTATTCTGCTATCGGAGGCAGATTGAACGGAATGCTATTCTGTACATTCCTAAAACAGAAAGGCTCAAAAACAACAAGAAGTGTCGTTTATTCCGGGCATGCCACTATTCCAGAATAGTCCACCAAAAATGCGATTGTTTTTCGGAGGCGAGTCGTGGTCAACTTGTAGAAATTAGCCTTAAAGAAATGAAAAGGATCAACCATTTTCACTCAGGACCCCGGCCCGTCTTCCGCTTAAAGTGCTCCTAACCCCAAAATATTTTTCCGCTAATATAAAACTTCACAGCTATTAAACCCCTTACTATTCTTAAACCCCTTACTACATGTGTATCTTGGTCGTGTGACAGATGATGGCTAGATTTCGTAACGTTTAATTTCAAAAGACGCCATGCGTTTCGAACAGTTGCATAGATTTATTTTTGCGAAAAAAATATTTTGAGGTTAGATGCACTTTAACTTCTCTGATTTCTATTTACTGAGGGATAGCTAATTTATGTTTTTGTTTTTTTGTCTACCTAGAACCCGGTCCACCCTCAAACGTCAATGTATACGCATTTGCAAAATACATCCTAGTCACGTGGGAACCTCCATTGGAGCCGAATGGCATCATTACGAATTATCGCGTGGGATCTAAGGAGTACTCGGGCTCTGTACCCAGAGATGAAGTGGACATGACGGAAGTTGGTGCTGAGCGGCGCCGGATGTTGTTGGATAATCAAAACCAGGAAGCAAGCTATGTTGTGGAAATACAGGCACAGACAAGCAAAGGATGGGGGGAGAGTGTAAGAAAGACGACCCGAACTGTTAAGTGGGCTGGTAAGTTAGATCACTTTGTTATTACAACAAAGATAGATTATCTTTCGAAAAGCCCCAGACGACATTAAATAATTTCTCCAAGTTAATTCCATCGCAGCTCATTGCCTACGCTTCTGCGATCAGCGCCTTCTTGTCGTGCCAAGGACATACAGTCAAACCCCTATTAAGCGGCCAATAATCAAAGTCCTATTTCCCTTAGAGTGGCAGCTTAATAGAGTACTAAAGCGATGACGTCGCAAAAACTAAACTTGCGGAATTATGGAATTTGTTTAGATATTCAGAAAGAACACAATCAAAAAGACCTACTTGCCAAAAATCAGCATTTTCTTACAGTTCGAGAGCGAGATATCAGCACCGTTATGCTCTGCTGACTCCATAGAAATCGTTCTAAATTTTACTTAGTTCATAACGATAGGAACCGAGTAAAATTTAGAAGGATTTGTATGGAGTCAACAGAGCATAACAGTGCTAATATCTCAGAGCCAATTTTCGTTTAGATGCTGATTTTTGGCAAGTTAGCATTTTTCATGTTGCTCTTTCTGAAAATCTCAACAAATCCCATAATTTCAAAACGTCTAATATTTGTGAACTGTTTCATAAGACTTTTGGCGATCGTGCCTTTGTCCACTCTGGGCCATTTCCATGGTACAAACTT
Organism: Pachyseris speciosa; assembly: GCA_016490735.1. Taxonomy (NCBI): domain Eukaryota; kingdom Metazoa; phylum Cnidaria; class Anthozoa; order Scleractinia; family Pachyseridae; genus Pachyseris; species Pachyseris speciosa. The sequence continues at coordinate 594,650 of JAEMWC010000013.1, read as the reverse complement.
CCTCTTGAGATACCGTTCAGTCCAAATGTTACTGAGAAACGATACGTTCTGAAGAAGCTACAAAATAACTGTTTTGTTAAGGTCTGTCTAACACTTGAGATGTCACAATCTCGTAGTGAGATACTTTGATTTTCAATCTCCATTCAGTTGTTAGCCTCAGCTTGTGCGCGTTCTCTCCGCGTTCTTAAAACTGTGGGTAACTTCAGACTCAAGGTTCTCATAAAAAAGGATCTCAGTAACGAAAAAGTGGACGTAAAATAATGATATAATAACCACTAATTATTAATTATTATCAATAATAATGTAATAATTTATTTTATTCCTTTCATAGCTCCTGCCAAGCCAGAGAAGCCCAATGTTGAAGGAACAAAAGTGGATGAAGTCAGAGTTACATACAACTTTGGTTTAGGTGGAGGCTACACACACGAGTTCTTGGTCATGTACAGAAAGAAACGTAAGTAGCCTTGAAAATACAGTATCTGGCTCCAGCCAGGACAATTCCCAGTTGTTATCAAGTCTGTTATTGGCAGAAGCACGGAAGCGAGTATAGCAAATTTCTTGAAAGTAATCTGAGATGGTAAATTTTAAGCGTGAAACATGAAAATCTGTAACACGCACACTAAGCACAAAATTCCGATTTCACCCGACAAGAGCCGAACCTTCGATTACTAGTTTGGATTCTCTACCACTGAGCTACAGGAGGTCAGGAGCCCATCATCTAGGAGCGTAAAACTGCCCTATATTCCAGTCACGGCGTTTTCACAGACCAATTTATTTTTAGATTGAATTTCCCGTCAATTTCCCGTCAATGGTAGTCTTAACACTAGGCAGTTAAATAAGAGCTGCTAAGTTTAGTTAACCAAAATTGAGCGTGTGAAGGCCTAAGTAAAACCCCAAGATATTTTCCTCTGCATCTCATTATAGTGGGAAAGTTGAAACGTTTCAAGAAAGTTTCAAGTGACTTGAAAATCATCCTAAAACCGACTTAGCCTTGCGGTTTCTTGAGCTTTGATGTGGGCGAAGCCTGTGAGTCAACCTTAATTAACTGCGTGGAAAAATCAACTTAAGTATATTTTGAAGTAAAAAACGCCACTTGTGTGTGAAGCATTAAGTTAGAAAAAATTTTACTTGCAGTATCAAAAAATTACTTGACTTGAAATATCTCTAAGTTTACTTTGTCTCTAGTGTAAAGACTACCAATATCACACTCCTGCAGGAGCCCCAGTGACCAATCAGAAGTCGCTGCACGTGCCACAAGTATCTGCACGTGCAGAGACTTTGTTTTCGCTCATTAAAACTATTGTCATGTTGATGAGTCCCGACAAGGACGAATTTTTACTTTATTGTTTAGTAGCACTCTCGATACCGTTGACATCATCATAGCCCTTTCTTCGAGTGAAAAGGCAGTCTAAAAATATATCGGTCTGTAAAAATGCTGTGACATGGCTGTAATAGACCCTCTTCATAATGGCGCCCGACAAATTATTCTTTTATTCTTATGATAATGAGCCCTACTAGCCTCGTCAGCATGTGCAAAATTCAATAGAATTTTTTTCATTAACCCATTGACTACCGCAGGGTTTTACATTTTCGGAGTGATTTTCCGCCTATAAACGATGAATAGCAATTCGTGACTCTTTATTTGAACTACCAGGGAAAAGTGGTGCTGTCCTAAGGCACTGGAGGCTCAACGTTTCTGAAAACGTCATTTTGACGTAGCTATTTTTTATCCGTGAAGCGACAGCGATGGCCCAAGTTCGGTTTGCTTGCGATTTCTGCTAAATTTACAGCCATTTTTCATCTTTAGCGGCTGCCTGATGAGCATCATTAAGCGTGACGGTAGCTAAGAGTCCACTTTCTCAAAGAATCGAGCAAGGTGATGTACTTTGTTGTTGAATTTGGCTTGTTACTCGACGAACTGGGAATTTGGCCGGTCGAACACTTAGTACCTTTGGGACTCGACTATTGATGAATTTCTCGACCTACCGCCACATATTTTGGAATTTCTGTGTACTGAAGATGACCACGAGCAAGAAATTTTGGCAGTAGGTCGGATTGGCTGTTTATATGTGAAAGAATTGGGGGAAGGAACGGGCGCTGTCAAAAATTCTCGTTAGTTCCCAGCATGCAATGCGCTCAAGATGTGGAAAATGTCGGGAAGGCCCGAATGCACTGGAACAAAAGGCTGTATCTACGCTCGGAGAAGAATATGAACAAAAAAAGTCATTTCTAAGCTAGAAAAAGGACTGAATTTCGTTATGATGGTTGAGTTTTGGTTTTTCGAAGATGATTTCCCTAAGAAAACATGAAGGCAAAAAGGGGCATTTTTGTTGTTTCTCTTTGACGTTAAAAACGGCCAGTTTCGTTCTTGTCCAAACTCAAAAGGCCATATTTGGTAAAAATCGCTACGTTTCTTGCATTTATTGGATATCCAAATTTAAAGGGCATTCCATTTCGTGCTCACAACTAACAGTTAAGGCAATATTCGTGCGATTGAGAGAGTTGCAATGTTTTGAAGCATGGGAGTTTTTTACGGCCGGTTTTGGCCGGCACGGGTGCCAATGGGTTAAAGTGAGGTTAGTAGGGCTAATTAACACATATACAAAAGAATAATTAAAATCGTCTGCCATTATGAAAAAGGTCTATATGGGAGTTGTATGCTCCTGGTGATGAGCTCCTGACTAGGTTCGAGTGACAAATGTCCAGCGTACTGCTGGGGTCAGAATGTGGATATGCATATGTGCAGCGTGAGTAAACTGAGACGGTACATTTAAAGCGTATTAAGTGAATGAAAGATTATAGTTCTATATTGTTGAACGGATACTCTCTTTTGTCGTTATTTCGTGTAGATGTTAGTTTTGTAAAGTTACGGGTTTTGAAAAGTTACAGTAGATTCTACCTGTTCTTACTTCTCATTAGAGCTGAATCAATTCAGATTGTCTTAAAAACAAAACCAAATCAATTACTCTGGCCTATAAGAGTGGATGCAAACGGTGCAGTGAGCCAATCACAACTCAAAGAAATTATATGTAACCGGTGCAAAGCGCGGGAAAATGCGCACGTGTAAGTCACGATTGATTTCAGCTTTGCTACTCATTAGTTCAGAAAGTGGTGTGAGATTTAACAACCAATCAAAGAGCGAAGTAATATAAAACTTAAGCAAACTAGTATTACTTTCCACACTTAACAGAAAACCGCTCTAATAAGACTTATTTACTTTGCCTTAAAATGCCGGGAGAACAGTTTCAAATCACAAGTTGGGTGCATCATTTTAAATCTCAGAACATTTTGATTGAATTTTTAATGAATTTTTGAAATACCTATAAAGACTAGCAATGGTCTCGCGTAAAGATCATGAGATCAGCTAATACCTTAAATACTATTTGGAGACGTGACGTCAATGTGTATGTTGACATAAGACGTGAACGTAACATTTTTTACTTTCCAGTGGATGGAGAAAATTTCCAAAACACTAGCTGGGTGAATCACTTCGACACGCAGAGTGTGGATATTGGAAATCTGAGTCCTGATTTGTACGAGTTCAAGACCGTTGCTAGAAATGATTACCCACCCGACCAGAACCCTGAAGAGAGCCCAGCCAGTGACGTGGTGGAGGGAAGGCCGTTACCAGGGGTCGTCAGTAAGTTTTATGTCTCTTGATTCGACTTGAGTTAACGAGGAATCCTCTTTACTGTCTTGCAAATATTATACTAGTGAATGCTAAAACAAACTGGATGGTGATGGTGATGATGACGATGATGATGATGATGATGGTGGTGGTGATGGTGATGATGATGGTGCTGATAATATTCACGGTGATGGTGATGTTGATGGTGGTGGTGATGATGATGATGATGATGATGATGATGGTGGTGTTGATGGTGGTGTTGATGGTGGTGATGATGGTGGTGATGATGATGATGATGATGATGAGGAGGAGGAGGAGGAGGAGGATGGTGATTGTAATGGTGATGACGATGATGCTGCTTATGCTGCTGCTGATGAGGCAATGACGATGGTGATGATGAGGATAGTGGTTTTTTATTGCGGGATAGAATGAAGAAACCAGAACAAAAATGATTAAACATGGAAACGCCCTAATAAAGGTGGTAGTTGCTTCGCATATGACACTTCTTGATATTCAGACTTTTCGTTGGAGCACCAATGATGGTGGTGGAGGTGATGATGATGATGATGATAGTGATGGTGGTGGTGATGATGATGATGATAAAATGAAATAAAAAAAAAAACATGGAATGCCTAGTACGTAACAGCATTTCCGTACCGATTATAGGATTTTGTAATACTCTGGACTGATTTTGATCCTCTCCAAAATGTCTGCGTTTCTAAGCAACTGCATTACTGTAGCTTTATTGTGATACCATGGCTGATATTGCCTGTTTCGAACTTTAGAGGCAGGTCAACGTGAGGCAACTCCAATACACAAGACCGCTTGGTTTATCGCTTTGCTGGTTCTCATCGCCATCTTACTCTTAGTGCTTCTCATCTTCGTGCTCTACACACGACACCAAGGCGCTAAATATCCCGGTGAGTTACTATTGTTATTGACCTAGAGTGAAGTCCATATGGAGTTGTTGTTGACTCGGTATGGGGTACATACACTGTAAACCACGATATCAAGCCAGTCTCGCTAGATTTTTTTCGTTCACCTAGACCAGGCTAACAAAGCAAGCATTCAAGGCTCAAAAGCCGGTTTACAGTTATTTACGAGTAAAAGATTGAAATCGTTCACAATTTCTTATCGCTCTTCAAAAATGCTTTTAGTTGTTATTCTTAAGCTTGAAGACTTTAGTCGAACTGGACGACACAATTCTTACTGGAGAATTCTTATTGACTTGTTAATTAAACTAGCCTTCAAAGTTCGCAGAACTCAGGGTTATCTCAATCCGGCTTCAAAAAACTGGGCCCTGATGAAAAGAAATGTGATTGCATGATTCCGTTCATCCGCGCGCCAAGGCCGGAACAAAGATACAGGATTCCTGTGTTACAAATTGTAAACCAGACGGTTATTGCTGCAAGATGTCAAAAAGATTTCCGTGTCACTTATTGAAAGTTATTTTTCTTTCTTCTTGTGTAGTTGGAAAGCGAGAGAGGAAGAGAGCAGCCCTTATTGAGAACGAGCCATTTGACGAGGAAGAAGGTGCCCTCTCTAATGCTGGGTAAGTAACCAATTTACTAGAACCCCTCCGCTTGCAGCTCTCTCTTAGCTCAGTTTTCAACTGAGCGTCTTACAACTAAGGCGAAACGAAAACGCATTAGTGTGGAAGGGGCCACAAAGCCAAAGTAGTGTTAACTACTTTGGCCAATGACAGCAAGTTCGGACAGCGCAACGAACCAATCAGACTTCGATCTCAATACATAAACCGGCGCCAAGCGCGGGGAAATGCGTAGCAAATCGAACACAAATAACTGTTAATGCTGAATTGAAAACCGTACTATTATAGAAGATGGGACACATAACTGAAATATTGAGGCAGATTCTTCCTTTGTACTCGTCCGCAAAGTTGCTGCGGCTTCAATTGTGTTCTGTACAACGCCATTTTCAAAGGCGTATACATTTTTGCGTACGCTGCACTGTAAAAATCGCAAAGTCCCACAAGCGGTATTCCCCAAGTTAAGCAGATCTCGAGTGAATTTTATTCCCTCTTTGTGGAAACTCTTTGTACGTAATCCATTCCGAAAACTAGTTTTCCTTTTTACGCAAGTCTTTTAAAATCTCGGTCAAAAGTGCCATTTTTGTTATTTTAATTTACCTATTCTTTCCTCATTTTAGCCGCAATGAAAATCCCCCACCCTACCAGAGTGAGGGTTCCCTACAGAAGGGATCAGGTAGCGACCGTGACAGCCTGGACGACTATGGGGAAGGGCCTCACTTCAACGAAGATGGCTCCTTCATAGAGGAATATGGCGACGAGAAAAAAGAAGCCGCTGATGAAAAGGACCCTAATGCTTTGGCTACATTTGTTTAATCATAGTTCATTTGGGAATGGTCATGAAAGCCCGAAACCTTCGTTTATGTAGTTGTTGGTTCATTTCCTTGCGCTGAAAGTGCACAAACCGCAGTGCGCTTTTAACTGATTTGTAAAACGCGATGACAACTGCAGCATTTCTTTTGGTATTCAGTCATACGGTAGGAACATGAACTGAAAGCTTGTACACAGTTGTGGTAACTTGCGCATAAACTGTGACAGCCTTTTTTTATCACAAGAAACGTTTCCAAGCTTTCGACGTCATTTCCAGTTTTGCGCGCCTTGTGTCTTCATAATAGGGTACTCGCATTCAACGGCGCCATCTCCCTGTTGTCACAGGATAGAGTTCTGTTAATGTGTTCACCTTTTGCCGGTTTTGCAATCGTTGGGATTGAAAATCTTCCTTAATTATAGAAAGAAGAGTCATTACAGTCGAACAAAGCAATACAGTCCTCCAAATATGACCGTGTCTTGCCCACTTAATTGGCTAAGACGTAGAGAAAACTGGCTGAAAAATCGCATTAGGAAGTCGCAAAACAAGCAGAAAGGTTTCAGAACTAGCCGACGTAGAAAATCGCCACGAGAAGACGCAAAATAAAAAAGGGATCAGTATTAACCGAAGACTTTGTCAGATAGCAGCGTTTAGATATCTCTATAAAGTTAAATTCCGAGGAATTGACTCACAAGACCCACCTTAGTTAAGGAGCATCTTTAGAATTATTTCTTAGCAATGAGTACCCTATCTATAGCATAGCAATAGTCTTGTCTGAAAAGCGATACCAAGGACTGGATGCATCTTAACGCAGGTGGGCTTTCGCGAAATGTCCTCGGTTTTGCAAGTAGAGAGGAAAATTCCTGGCTCTCGTAAGCCATAGATATAGCTGTTGCTCGTAAAAGGAACCTGGATGGTAGCTTTTTAACCTAAAAAGTCTGATTTACGATTGAGCCAGAAACAAGCAACCGAGACAAAAACAAAAGGAATGCTAGTGGTACATATGTAGCACAACACGTAGAATATTTGTTCTTGTCGTAATATACGCAGATTATTTGCTATGTCGGTATGGTTATCGCTAACAAGTCTTTCTTTCCTTTGTTTGGTTAAGAAACTTAGTGTTTTGGTGCGACCCACGTAGTGCAGCAATTTGCATGTAATTTCCGATAATAGGTTTTTCTTAACTTAGCCGTCTTTATTTTTAACTAGTTAGAAACCCAGCCTAGAGTATTTGAATTGTTGTGGGTTCTCTTTCTTTGTGATCTTTGCGCGACGTTAGGTTTTGGTTAAGGTTACCCCATAGATAATAGATAACTACTATTGTTATTCAACACATTGCAACAATTCCTAAATATGGCTATTAGGCGTTTAATGTTCACCGAGCGTACACGATGGATATCGGAAAAACGGCGGTTTTTCCAGCTTTTCTGTCATATGCTTTATTAGTAATTTGTGCTTTATTATAGATGTTTTGAATAGTAAAAAATTGCCATGGTCAATCATGCGGAATATCGCCTCATGTTAGTTAAGTATCAGGCAATATTTCGAAGGGTCATTGTTAAATATATGTAATGCAGGATGTACTTATTCTTTACAATCTCCAAGGTAACTCTGAATTCATCGGTTACGCAAATGTTACATGTTATACCTTGTAGGAATTTTTTTCATAGTAGTTTCGAAGAAATAAGACCGAGAGTATTTCTTTTCTGCATGATAATAGCAGATAGTTAAGTTAATTTCACGTATTTTAAGATACAGTTAGTGTAAATTTCTTTTGCAGTGCTATTTATAGGAATTAAAGCTTTTGTAGCTTACAAATGCTTTTTTATGTTGACTGTCTGTGTCATGGTCGCAAAATCCGGCGCAAAATGCCGACGTTCGGCGACTTCCGACGGTTTTTTATTTTTACCTGAAACGCGACGCGCGGTTTGCTTTTTCGGTTTGGAGAACTCCGATTTGCCCTCGGTTATGGTTAACTGAAGGACAGAGACTAATTTTATCCATGTTAAAGAGCGCAACATAGCACAGTACTTTAACGTCCCATTCATATATATTTTTTGAAGATCAGGCTTTAGCAAACATATACACCTTATTCCAAAATGGCTGCCAATCCATAATTATTTTGTTTGCATTCTAATTAGCCCTTTTTGCCTCATTTTCACTTCCAAATTCTTTTGTATTTTGAAGATCAGGCTTTAGATTCTTGAACAATAGTAAAAGAGTTGAAAAATGTTGAAGTCTTCTTGAAAGCATGTTTAAACTTTCATTAAAATGCAAGGAGTGAACTTGAAAATGTCGGCACGACTTTTTCAAACTGGCATCGTTTTTAACTTGGCCAAGCGTAAACAAGAACATTTAAGAATGGTTTTCGTGAGCTAAAATAGTCGGTTTTAAGAAAATTTGGCCATTATTTTTCGTTTGCCATCGGTAAACAGGTCCTCCTTGCTTTCCAGATTTTTACTAAAAATCCATAAGACCATGATATAGGCTCGATTCCCTCCGCTCAGTGGAAGCCCGATGAAACGAGTCTCGTTATAACGGAGTCCGCGTAATAACTAACAATTACATTATGAGCTCGAGATTTCTATCGCGTGATAGCTAATGTGGGTGTAGCCCGAATCAGGCATCATGTATAGAAATCGAGAGCGAATAATCTAATTGTTTCAGTATAAATCTAACAGTTGTTCAAAATTAAACAAGAAAATTATCTAAATCTTCCTCGCAGAAACTTCGAAAGCGCGAATTTTGTTGACAACCGCTACACACTATTTAGCGTAAAGTCATTCGTAATACAACGCTAGTAGGTTTATTCTAACAAATGAGAGCCCGTCTAAAGGTACAGAAAAATGTTTGCAACAGAACCCCGTTAAAACGACCAAAAACCAAGAAGCCCAAACTTAAAATTTACCCCAGTAAAGCGAATCATTGTAAAACGACAGAAGCTAGGCGTTGACGGCAGAGCAAATCAACAGAGGTGCCATGAAAATTCTTAAGTCATATTGCATCTTTGATTGTGCAATACTATGTGTTTCTGCCAACCGTTCATTATGCTTTCAGATGGCACTTATATGACATCTTATCCCCTTCGTCGAAGTTTCTAAGACGGAATAATAACCATGTATGCTAGAGAAACTTGACTTTCCACTGTTACCCCTGTGAAGTTATCCAAGATGGCTACCATCTTGGAAACCTTGTCTCAGGGTCTACTCGAGATTCAAAATGGCGGACGAGTAACAGTAGAGCAGCCATCATGAAAGAAGAGATAGTCCAAGAGACGAGGTTGGCTGAATTTTAAATCACAATTAACCAAAAAGGCTTGGTAATTGTAATTTTTGTCAAATTTGATGGAAAAAGCTTTACAGCTTTTTTGTTGGATCTTCTTTGAAATTCTTCTAAGGGCAGAAAAGTTTTAAACATTTTTATGTTTAAATATGTGAATAGTCATCGCAGTTGTGAACATGACTTGAGTAGTAGTGAAACTGAAGTCTGAAAAAAATTCAGGCTTGTACGAGAATCGAACCCACGACCTCTGCGATACCGGTGCAGTGTTCTACCAACTGAACTAACGAGCTATCCGGGAGCTGGTCATTGTGCTGGTTCGTAATATACCCGTGAGCGATATGAATATGTGAGAATGAACATATGAAAATCATATATTTGAGCTGCGT
>JAEMWC010000013.1:557500-580000 GCA_016490735.1 Pachyseris speciosa | reverse complement strand
CACATGTAAGAACTGTCAAATTTCTGATTTACTTCTTGATTGACAGGCTACTAACCAATCTAAACGCGCCATTTCTCCCCGTTCTTGGGCGAATCTTCCTGCACAGCGTTTGGCAAGGAATCGACTGCATGGTTCGCAGGCTAGAGCGCTTGACGAGATAAGCGTTTCTCGTTTAGCAGACCTCATTCAAGTTACTCGGACTCAGACTTGACTCGGACTCCGAGTTGACTCGGTCAACTGAGAAACTCCCTTTTAAACTTTGACATTTTAAACGTTCGTAGCTTGTTTTGTCATGTTTTGCTAATACATGCTAATGAATCAAAACATGTAAACAAAGAACCACCTATGGAAACGGTATAAATAAAACTGAATTTGTCCGCGAGCACCTTTGCCCTAAATTATCGCCCTTCAAGGTAGTACCGTAAAAGCTCTATTAAGCCCCCCCTCTCTTTTAAGCCCCCCTCTCTAATAAGCCCCCCGTTTGGGAGTCGGTTTTGTTAATAAGCCCCCCCCCCCCCCCCCCACTAATAAACCCTCCCCCCTTTTGGGACACGAGATTTTATAATTATTCCCTCCTATTTCCTCTGACGAAATACACTTTATGCGGCCCAGTTGGTTTGTTTTTAAACAAATATACAATAAAACATACAATACTGTTTCCTGCTCGGTATTAAATAATAACGTTTTACTGCAGTTTTTTGAGATTTATAAAGAAACTATTTAACACGAAAACGGCGTGTTCAAAGATTTCAAATAAGCCCCTCCTCTCTATTAAGCCCCCCCTCTCCAATAAGCCCCCCGTTAATAAGGCCTGAAATTAAATAAGTCCCCCGGGGGCTTAATAGAGCTTTTACGGTATATCCCAAACAGATTGGTCTTGGTCTGACCAAGGAGATCTGACCAACGGAAGGCGCCCCAAGCAAGTCTACGAAGTTTGATTTCTTCTGCACGGAAGCGCGAAAACAGATAAACTTGACTCGAAAAATGATCAAAAGTGGCAATAGTGTAAAAATGCAAATATTTCTGGAAAACATGGCTTTCAAAAGCCGCATGAATAATTAAAGATCACGAAAAAGTCACGAGCTTCTGTCCTGTTTTCTTAAACAAAGAAAAAAAGTTGTGAAAGTTCTAAGTGAGCGCGGTCACTATGTCAGCTGGACAAAGTGCCCGATCGATATCTATATATCGATAACGATGTATCATTATATCGGTATTGTCACTAAGGGAGGAGGTAAGAAGTGGAAAGAAAGGGATGGTGGGGGCTAGGTTTATGTAATTCAGCCAACGCCCAGGGAGTGGGGGCCACCACGCGCTCGAATCCGTATCGGTGTAACTGATGTAAAGTATTGAAGTATGCGAGGGATCATCTAACATTTGATTGACGTGTCTACCTCTCTCGAACTATCCGTTTTTCCCGCACACCGGTTTGCGGACTATTCAAAAAGTTAAAGGGGCAGTGTCACGCTTTTGTACCATCATTTTAAAAGCTTAAAACTGCCAATGTATCGGTGAAAACCTTAAAATAATGGTCTAGTTTTGTTGCTAAAGACTGTAGTACTGCATTGACACTATAAACTCCTGTATTTCATGTAAGATGACGAGGATGGAAATGGATTGAACTTTGAAAAAACTGGCAAGTTTTTTCAAAATTTCAAGCTATACATTGAAAAATCACCAAAAAAATTATTATGGTTAGCTCTCCCTGCTAAAATTTCAATGGAATTCATCTTGCTGATTCTGTAGGAGCATTTTTTGCACGATAACAGGTAAAAGGCAGTAATTTTGGCAGAATTGAACCAAAAACAGCAAAAATCCCGGTGACACTGCTCCTTTAAACCCTGGATTTTCGGGCAGGCGGTATTTCAAACGCCTCCTCCCCATTCTCCTCGCGCCTTCGCCGCTCGCTTTTTATGGCGCCGCCGCCAAAACTTTGCTCCCCGCGCCTACAATACCGCCAGCTACGCAGACTATAAAAAAACTTATACACCTCGCTGGGTTGCAGTTGGTGAAAGAAATTTAGTAATTCGTTGATTTTGTGCGTGTCTATAGTGAGCTAGCCTGCGTCTCAGAGGTAATCTAACCCCGGTTAATAACGTCAGCCTTTTGTTGACTTGACGGTCGCCAGTTCGACTCTGAAAAGAATGGGTATCAACTCAATTCAAGTACTAAGTGGCTATGAAGTTAAAATTAAAGTTACATGTACTTCGCCGCACATTTTTTATCGTGAGCATAATTTTTGTAGATTCAGATGAGTGCGATGTGGACACCCATCCTTTGTGCAGCAACCGTAACGTACGATCTCGTGCATATTTCAGTGTTGTTTATGATGGATATGGCAGTATTTGTTAGGCGTTCTTGGTGACGTCACCGCTGACAGTTGAGTTTGACCGAGCCGAGAACGCCTGGGGACTAGGCTGGCTATGAGCCACTGAACTCGGAAAATAAATCTCATACCACTCGCGTGTCACATTACGACATATGCAAATTAGTCCATCTCAACATTCCCTCGATTTTGCATTTGATTTCATTTTTAAGTGTAACGGCCCTCTTCCAAACAAATAGTCCTATTTGTTCCCATCTGTTCCCTTTATATGATTCTTTATGTCTTTCGTCTGTCTTTTGTAGTATCTTGATGTTTGTTTGTTTTTGTTTTGTTTCGAATTTTTTAATCGTAATTTTGGTTGTACAGTTTCATGGCTGAATACTGGGTGATCTTATGCTTGTCCAAACGTGACAAAATATCAAGACACATTTACAATTCTTATATATATTTATACCATTTTATCATATATCTATGTCAAACCCAATTTTTTTGTATCAAGCGATTATTTTCGTTTATTACACCCATTTTGAAATCACTTGTGATCCTTGCAATCTGATTGGTTCTCAACAGTGCAATTTATTCCCAAATTGCACCATTTTTTACTCTAAATCGCATCCTTTCTGTAACTCATCAAAATGAAAGTGAAATAACACTAACCTGTCAAATTTTATGGATAAAAAAATATTAATATTGACAAAAAACTGTGTGATTTCAAAATGGGTGTAATAAAGTGGTAATTGAACTTCGTGTCATGCAATTTTGGTCTGAAATCATACTTGTGATTTCAAATCAAACTCGCGCTGCGCGCTCGTTCGATTTTGAAATCACGCGTACGATTTCAGACCAAATTGCACTCCACTCAGTTTAATTACCATTATAAATCAAATGTAAACTAAAAACAACATTTATGGTCCTGTGGCATCTTCCTTGGCCTAAAATATCCATATAAGTCTGTGATTGAATTTCAAGTTTTTGAGCAGAAATTAGGCTGGGTAGGCTGAATGTAAACGTGCATTTCCTTTAATGTCATTTAAAAGCTTGTTTTACTTTTGCTGGCTCATGTTGCTATTATTTATTAGACTCGTTATTTTATAGTCTCCTTCGCAGCCGTTATTAGGGTCGTCACGTAACGCTCCTCTCCTCTAACAGCTGCTCACTCGAGCTCTGCATTCCTTTCCCTCTGTTACCGAGAACCAATAAAATGCAAGTAATTCATGGCAGCTGCGCCAATCATATTTCTCGTTATATTTGCCGCCAAAAACACAACAAGACGAGGACCAGGACCAGGTTTCTAGAAAATGGAAGCCTGCCCCTTATTGGTCGGTTTGAGGGAAGGAATGCAAAGCTCGAGTGAGCAGCCGTTAGTGGGGAGGAGCGTTGCGTGACGTCCCAAATAACGGCTGCGAAGGAGCCGGATTAGTTATTTTAAGTCCTGTTGAGGAAACCTGATTCTTTCTAAACCCCGTGGTTTCTTTCAGGTTTCCTGGCCATCTACTTCCCTTAATTTTCTGCATATTGTACCTTTATTGTATGATGAGTGACATCGCAAATAAAGAGGGTCTCAATGGCGCAATGTCTTTTACGGCTAACGGTTAGATTTTTCCCCGTTACGGTAAACTGAAATTTTAATAATTAATCATACAGCTGTTCGATTGTTTATAATAGAATAATTAACTGGAAATATAAAGAGAAAGTGAACAACAAGGTCGGAAAATGGCGAGAGCTATCAAAAACGTCAAGACGGCAGTCAAAGTGAGTGGTACGATCCTCGCCGGCGAGCAAGCCGCTCCCAGTACACCATTTTGCTAATGATCAGTTCCTGGTGAATTGTGGGTACGTAGATCCAGTCCTCTGTGGGGGCAAACGGTCAAAATTACAATTCAAATTACGTCCTAAATTGGCCGTTTGCCCCCACAAAGGACTCGATCTACCCACAAAAACGGCCAAATGAGGTTGGGTTGTGTTGAATCAATAACCTTTACTTAAGACTTAAGCTTGTGAGGTCATGTGAAATCCAGGCAGGGAGCGGGAGGGGGGGGGGGGGGGGTACTAAAAAATTAATACTGCGAGGCTCCGCTCCGAGGTCCGACCCCTTACTCTTTTATATACCATTTTTGACAGAAAAGGTACCCCTTTCGTATACCTTCCATTGACAAATGGTACCCCTTTCGAACAGTCATATGGTATGTGTTCGAAATATTTTAAATGAAAGGATAATTCCCGGCTTAGCAATTGCCGACAGATTTCATTCACGCCAGCTTAACGAGTTGACGGTGTGAATCTTTCAAGAGAATAGCACATGCATACCTTATGTTCATCTAATCAAAGAGTTTTACCTTGTGTTTATTTTGCGCTTAGGCTGGATTAGCGTGGCTTCGTATTCATGTTTACGTCACGTCCGCATATTTCTTTCCTTTGTTTTTCTCAAAGAGAGTTCAAGTTCAGCAAGACGACAACGGCGATGGCGCCGAAAACTTCTTGTCAGAATACTCGCTCTCGTTGTTGTAACTCTGGCGATTATACTAACTCCTGCGGGAAAACTATTTAAAAACTAAATTACTGTGACTGGCAGCATTGAAGCAAACAACAAGAAAAAATAATCCACCGTCTTGCGTCCACGTTCTCGATAAAACCTTTCATTTTGGTGATATCACGTCGTTGTTTGCAGAGGACCACAAAGATGTAAAAAGCACGTGTAGAGGCGTTGTTTGTGCGCAATAAACCTTTTGTTTTGGTGCGTGCTCGCCGCCGTTCATTTTTAAGTACCTTATGGTGTTTGACGTCTGTTTAAGGTGATGTTTTCGTTAGCTAGAAGAATTTCATCTGTTCGGATTCCCAAGCTGAAATTGTAATTGCCCGAAAATGGTAGGGCACAAAATCTTCCTTTGAGAAAATGCAAGCTGAAATTAACTTTCCACGAATTTTCTAGCCGGGAACAATTTTCTTTCCGAAAATGCCAGCTGACATTTTTGATCGCCAAAAACAGCAATTACGACCTTTCCGAAAACCTCAGGGGCTATGAAATCCCCATTTCGAATTTTTTAGGCTACGTTTTAGTTACGAAAATTCGAGTGCACTCTTTAATCGACGCCGTAAACCCAAGGCGAACTACCCTCCACCGAACAGATATCTACCAAAACTTGTCGTTGGGTACCCGTTTGCCTAATTGATGACGTTTGAAATTCTCCCCATCTGTTAACATAGTCTGTTCCAGGGACTCGGGCATTGGGGCGAGCGTACGAGAACGAGCGAAGAAATTTAGCGGGACTGGGGGTAGACTGCGAGTACTGTGGATTGGGGAGCGGGAGAAATACACGCGCGCGTGAAATCGCGACTGGAGGTCGCATCTCCTCGCGCCGCGTGTATTCCTCCCGCCCTACAGGCCACAATTGTAGTCTGACAGTGTGTGCTTTCAAGCACGTACTCCAGGGCGAAGTTAGTCATGACGATCATCGCTATTTTTGCTTCCTGTCACACAGTCACACAATTGCAGTCTGCTCCCGTCGCGCTCCCCGCGCGATCTCTCGCTTCGCGCGCGCGCCCACTTTCCCCCTCTCTTCCCCTTTCTAGCGCCTGCCACGCAGGCTACACAAGTAGTGACGTAACAGCTTTTCTTTCCCGATTATTCCTTAAACTCATGATCCCCCAAGAAGGCGTAATGCTCGAGCATTCATCTACAATTGAGAGACAGACTTTAATATTCGATGATGCTCTTTGCGCGATTCTTGAAATACTTCAACAGTGTTTGTTGGGCTTTTTAATATTCTTCACAAATATCAGCGCTTTTCGTTTTGGAGACGTTTTGAGAACAATACGATAGGAGAAGCATTAACTAAACTCTGTTTCGACAGCAAACCACAGTATGTTTTTTGCATTATACAACCGATAGGATAAGGTAGGAGCAGTCACTCACCCACTGTACACAATGTAGGCCATTTCGTACGTGTCACACTCTTTGTTGGCTACTGAAGTTGAAAAACGTAAACCTGCAAAAGCAACCATGGAAGAAATTAAACCACAGCAACGTCACCTTTAGGAAATTACTCTCAGAGAGAAGACAAATTTCCTCTGATGAAATCAAACGTGTTTAAGGTTCCACGGCTAATACTCCATTGAACCAAATTCGGTATAAACGACGCTGGCGCCATTAAGAAATGGCAGATTTCACAAGTCCCGCGTTCGATAAATTGATTCTCTTAGGCTACATCAAAGGAAGCATCCTCTTGATTTTTTAATACTTACTTGTAAAACTCGATAAACGCGGATATAAACAAATGCCTTCGTTTGGAAATGCGTGATGCCGCCAGATGCATACGACTGCCTTGAACTATGTGTCGCGGCCTGGCTTATTTCAATCGTGAGTCTGTCACAGTGGGATGATTAGAATAACATCGCCCACGACTACGTTTTTGTTACAGTTGACCTTCTTTCTTTCGAATATTCCGCCCTTTGTGTTTGAAAATAAAATTCTTTGACCGTCAAACCACCAACAAAGTAACACATTGTAAAAAAAAAAAAAAAAAAAAAAAATTGGCCACTCTGGCAGCGCTACCAACCTCCTTGAAATCTGGGGCATGAAAATATGTGAAAATATTTGTTCATAGTTTTCCAAACACTCTATTTTGGTATAAGCTTTTGTTTCTCTCGGCCTTCATTACTGCCTGCTTTGCGAATGACGCGGACTTTCTGTTTGATCAAGGATGAAAGATGTTATGTGAAAAAATATCTGTCAAAATGTCACGCGCTCATTGGCTGATTCTGATAGAGTCGGAAGCCTGGGTGACCGCCATTTGCGAACGGATCACTTTTAGTGTTGGCGTGGCGAGAATTCAGCGTCTTCACTTGAATGTTTGAATCAGAAAATAGTTGGACACGCTCAGGATAAAACTAAAGGCTTAACTGTGGATACAGGGGCTCGTGATCTGGCAACTGGCGTGAACTGAAATCGAAAATTCACGAAAGGCACGTCAGGATTATTGTCGGTCATTCGTCGACTGGAATAAGGTAGGGTTTCGAAATTCCAGTTCACCGATGTCTTACTGAGTTATGTTTTATTTCACGTCAAACTAAAATGATGGCACGTAGTTCAAGCGAATATCGAATACTCGGATCTCGCTTTTGTTTTCTTTCTTGAACTCGCATTTTGCCTCATGCTATTTGTTCGCTTTTGAGCTTAATTTCTGTGCTTGCTCTTGTTATTAACCCAAATTGTCTCAACATTTTGGGCGCCTGTGCTCATATCGGTCATATTAATCTCTAATTTCGTCGCAACATTGTCAAATGTTGCTGTCGACACTTTCGATCCCGTAAGAGCCGACAAGGAAAAACGTTTTATTTACAAACATTGCTTCAATTAATACAGTAAAAGAATTCTTTGATAAGCCAAATATTCCAATATCGTTTGAAAATAACCAATTTGTCTCATGAAACTTTCGCGTGACTAGAAATGCCTGTTGACAAAATGCGCGCAGGCTGTTTCATACGAGGCCACTTGGTCAGTTAAACTGGCTGCCTTTTTACCAGCAACCATTATTTCAAGTAGTATTGCAGCATACAAATCTAAAATTCAGTTGGTCGGAGAGCCTCGTAAAGAAACATGGACTTTTGTGGGCGTCTTAATATGTCATAGAGGCGACACTTTTCGCTCCGTCCCTCTGTCCATTTGCAGTTGTTTCCTCGTCTGATTTTTGTTGTCTTCATCGCGTCAAAATCATTTGATAACAGTGTTTTCCAAAACTCACAGGCAAGTCCATTTACTTTTCAAGTTTATTTGTTAACGTGTTTAAATGGATAAAGGAAACCTTCGGGATGAACAGGCAGTCGACAAGCTTAGCTTTAAAACCAACGTTTGAGAAAGACCAATGATTCGAGATCTCAGCGCGAATAATCGACGTTTCGAAGCCCATCTTGACTTCAAATAACGGTTAGGTGGTGGTATTTAAACTGTCAATGTGTGATAATACATTAAAGTTATAGATCTTAGTGATCTTTGATCGAAAAGTCGATTATTCTTGCTACATTTTGTCATAATCGTGTTTCGAAATGTACCCTTATTGGGATCTTCTGTCTTCTGTCGGTTTTTTAGCGATATCATAGAAGTGTGCCGGTCCTGTCTTTGAACTGTTAAACTTGCAGTAAAATTCATATGAGAAAAGCTAGCCTAATACAATAAAGTAGCTCATAGAAAAATCGTTCACAACTCGAGTAAATGGTATAAAACCGACTCCAACTGTGATGTGGTTTCGAATTCATTGACATACAACTATATTTATTTGTTGCCATTTTAGTAACGTTCAACAAACTCCAGAAGCTGCACGAATCCGGCCCACCTCCTGTTTTGTTGTGCGCCTTTCTCTCGGTCGTTTCGCCGCCAAGGAGGGCCTTAATTTAGTATGGAAGCCCAGATGTTGAATGGTCTTGAAAACCATTGCGTGTTTAGAACTGTTGGTCTGCAGCTATCGATTGTTGAATCTCTTTTATCAATCTTTATGGACCGCCATGTTGTGTCTGGCAATTAACTGCGGTTTGGTATCAGTTTTTTGTCGCTTTATTATATCATGTACGTTTTGGTGTTACTCAAGTGAACCCGAAAGTGAGCTGAACGGAGTGAGAAATTCTCAGCTTCTATTGGAATCTGTTGTGCAGCATTTCCTGTCGGCGGCATCATCTCTTTGTTCTAGTTATCAACGACCATTAGCACGGTCTTTTAATTAATTAAACCTCCCTCAGTAACTGTTTTAGTTCTCGTATTTATCCGTTGTGCGAATTTACGTTTCACGAGTGTCTGGAAGTCGAAATTTGTATCACGGTTTTTTTTTCGTTTCTGTTGTGTTACTATTTTAAGGGATTGTCTCACTCTTTGAGACGTGAAGAAATGACGTAAGTCAATGAAATTCGATCGGTTACAACCGATCGGAAGGGAGTTGAAAATTCACGCGTATCCTTCAGGCCAAACTAATAAATTCCTTGGTCATTACTTAACTCCACATTCTTGACATAAAACCGTTGTAATTGTGTGTAAAATTTGCAAGCCATCCATCCTTCTTGCACAAGTTATAGTCTGTGAGACTTGAAGCACAACAGAGGGGGGATCTTTCAAAACTAAAGACAAGGTATTTTATTCTTGATGTCTTGTGTCACATCACACAAACGGAGTTGTAACGAAAAATCTCACATCTATCTGTCATGAGGCAAATTTCGGCACCACCTAGTGTAGGTGTAAAAACCTGTGAAACTCTGAATAACCTTAAACAAAGAAAACAAAACATTCTAAACAATAGCGTACCGCAAATTAATAGCTCATTTAAAACAAAGAAAACCTCGCCAGGTTTTTAAACCGAGATAAACCGCAAATTTCTCCTCCCAGGACCCTCATTCTCTTCGAGCCTTGAAATCGTCCTTTTAAAATAACCTTTCACGATTATTGTTGCACTAACACATTTTTGTGGTATCAAGCGGCGGTATAACGTCGTCAGGAGGATAGAATTTTTCAGAATTCAGTCTTTCCACTTCCGCCGCGGCGTTTGTGTTTGGGGACACGAAGCCAAAGCTTTGCCCGCCGGTCAAAGAAATCGCCAATCAAACGAACGTTTTGGATGTTTCGAATTTCATTTATCCTGCTGAAGTCTTGAGGTATAGTGGGTACGTTTGAAAGACCTATGACACATTACCCTGGCTTTGAAAAGCTAAAAGACATGCCGAACGCAAAGAAAACCCGAAAACAATGGTTTAGTTTTGTTTAAAATTACTTCACCAGTTTTCCAGCAACACCATAAATAAACCTTTTTGGCTTACGGATAATGGTGTGCATTGAAACTGATTGCAACTTGTAAGTAAGACATTGGTCCAACTCTTTTAAGTTTTTAATCTTCAGAATCTTGTGTCGCGAGGAAAAGCCCAATACACAGCAAACCGGACTGTTTGCAGTGCGATGTACGCACTGAGTTCTTTTTTAGTCGTCACAGCTACGCTTCTATCGACCGCACTAATATTCCCGTTCTCTTTCGCTTCCTCGTCATTTTGAACTGATCGCCTCTTTACGACTCAGTTGTAAACAAACACTGACTGTGTTGGCATTGGAACAAGCGATGGGAAGTGCGTTGGATGATGCGAGATCATCGGGCGCGCCCAAATTTGTTCCGAAGATAATCCAAGGTGTTAAATACCTGGTGTTGCAGGGTCGTTATGGGAGGTAAAAGCCCCCGTTCTCTTTCGTTCACGTCATATCCCGTAGCTTAAGAAAAACAAACACTCTTGGTCGAAATATTTACTCACGGCTGCTGTAAGTCTTCATGAATTTTATTATCCAATACTTTGTAACACTGTCCAAATATGTTGTACCTACTTAAAAGATATCATGTGATATACATAATTTCATGAATTGCGAACGTTTTATTTTATTTTCTGCAACAAACTTTGCCATCTGTGTGTTGAATAATAAAACAGGTAGCCTTCACAATCTGGCGAAATATCTCTTCATGTCAGCCAGCACGGCCTGCGATCTCTTCGGCAAATTATCAGGCAATATTTCCACGCTATTTCGCATCGAAGGATAATTGTTACATTTTTGTTATATCAAACGTCGAAAGGAGTTAATGGCTAGATGAGGGTGGCTGAGTTTAGTTTGAAGAAATATTATTTTATGTATAAAAATTGATGTTTTTGTTTATGTTAATACTTTTGTGGTCTTAACATGTGATAATGCGTTTGGTTCGGCTCATGTTAAGATCGGCGTTTGACCCAAAGTTTATCTTCAGGCGTTCTTCTACGTCTAACGTACTTCACATGAACTTAATGGGCTGAGTTAAGTTTGGCTCAAGTGAAGTACAGCGTTTAACCCGAGCCAAACAATGAATTTTTCACCAGAGTAACGCTCTGCCTATGTGTTTTGTCTTTGCAGGAATTTTCAATTTGCAATGTGGCGGATTCTTTCAGTGGTCTCGCTTCTCTCCCTCTGGACATTAACGAATGGTAATTGCATTAAGTTTGTGAAAGAGTTCCCTTCAGTTTGTAAATGTAATTTCTACAAAGGAATTGATTATTGTGATCTCGTTGCTAACTTTATTGCCCGTGAAAATTGGTTTGTGGTCGTTGAAAAGTCCGGGCATTTTTGTTCACCCCAGTGATTGGTTACCCTGTGTCACCTAATTTTACCAACCTTTTTGGCCAGCAAAATCCAACATTGTTGGTCCAACATGTCTGGTGCATTTGAAACAACATCCAAAAACGGACAACAATGTAATGTTGGGCGGGCTTGTATGCTCCTTTTCGCGTCGGATGCATGCTGTCCACAATCACGCAGCCATCGTCTGGAACCGCATTACAGTTGCTCAACTGTGGGGCAAACGCTTTAGAAAGCTACCGTGTGTTCGGTCGTGAATTGTAATACCGTCGTGAATTGTAATACCTGTCGTGAATTGTTATAACAGTTGTCGTGAATTGTAATAACGTACCTATCGTGAATTGTAATAACCTGTTGTTGTAATTTGTAATAATCCGAGCTGTCGTTAATTGTAATACCACGTTGTCGTGATTTGTCTTAAGAACAAACAATTACAAAAGAAAATAACAATTAATTAAATGGATTTATACATGAAACTCGTGTTTGAATCTCGTGATGTAGAATTACTTCTCTGCTGGCCAACACAACAAGGGCTATTCAATCAGTAATATTCCCTCCGGCTTTTGTCAAGTCAGCAGTAGTAAAGCCGGTACATGTCAGTCGGTGCAGGAACATTTGAAGAAAGTCCTCAAGGAATTGTTATTTACAACCGAGTGCCAAATATGTAAGTGACTCTCATACGTTGAGACAACACGCTTGCAGAGAAAAAGAATGAGACTTCCTTCGCCAAATGTATTTATTCGCCACTCAAGATCTCTTTCGTATTTTTAAAATACTTTGTTCTGAAAAAGCGTCAGTGGAATAATTTTGCCCAACCAAGGGTGCCTCCACAACAAAGACCAAAGGCCCCAAAAGCGAAGACCCCTATTTTTTTCTGTCGTACCATCCTGAAAAGTCACAAAACGTCGTAAAACATATCTCATACGCTAAGAGGACCATTTAGCGGTGAAATAATCAGGGTCTTCGTTTTATAGTTTACCCCACCAAAAGTATGCATGAGGGATTGTCTTCATCAGTTAAGCTGTAAAGGTTTAATCAATGAGAGTGAGCGTTTGCCACCACTTAAAACAAACAAAAGTAAACACGAGATACTCCACACTTTTTACAGTGGTATCAAGATGGCTTGTAAATGGAAATGTTCCGTGCTTTTTGTAATATTCTTCGCTTGCTTTCTTTGTTGCAATACGGAGAAGCCTAGAGACAGAGATCCACGAGAAGTGTATATTCATCCTATCAGTGATGAGGTTTATGACACCTTGTTATTACTTGTCCAAGGAAAATCTGATGTGCCGGTAAAGAAGCGCACGCGTGTCCAAAAGAACGCCTTGGTACGATTTTGGAGAAGACAAGAGCAATTTCATCTAGGGAAAGAAAGTACTCCTACATTATATTAAAACGTTGTGTTGCTTCAATTTCAAATCATAAACATGTGTTACGAAAGTAAGCTGGATTTTGTGTTTATAATACACATGGATCAAAATAAAGGTTGGTCTTTTTGCGTCATTTTTGTTATTTTCTTTTGTAATTGTTTGTTCTTAAAACTTATTACAAATCACGACAACGTGGTATTACAATTCACAACAGCTCGGATTATTACAAATTACGACAACAGGTTATTACAATTCACGATAGGTACGTTATTACAATTCACGACAACTGTTATTACAATTCACGACAGGTATTACAATTCACGACAACTGTTATTACAATTCACGACGGTATTACAATTCACGACAGAACAACCGTGTAGCATAATATTAATCCGGGACTTTTGTTTTGTCGATTAGCGATGTTTTGAGATTCGCGGGAACAAACATTTTGCGGTTCGAATTGACTGAAATTTCCGCTGGGAGCTAATTTTTGCGATTTCTTTTCAAGAAGCAAGACATCAACAAAGAAAAAAATGTAATATTTTCAACTGTAATTACTTTTTTTTTACTTCTCAGACATGACAGTAAACGACAAGTCGGTCGGTACAACTTAACCTTTTATCGTTTCGTTTTGTTTGTAGCAAGCTCCTATTGCTTTTTAATTTTCTCAATCCGCAAAAATTAACCCCGCAAAATAAAAGTGCTGCACGGTTTACAGTAATGTTTCATTTGTATCACCATTTTAGATATCCGAAAGCATTATGCCGTTTATTGTACGTCTTTGTATTTACCTTGTAAATTATCAGAGCCGTTATTCGCTTGAACAAAGGTCATATGTTATATGGTCTGACCGCCCGCCTAGTTACCGTATGCAAGCTATCGTAAACTATGCTATCGAAGCCCATCGAAAAAGGTTTTCGCGTCCTTTTTAACTGACTATTTCACGGCATTAAAAAGAGCAGATTTGAACCGATCTTGTGTTTTCAGGCCTTCAATAACGGGATTTCTGCACGTTACGACGTGTTATACTGAAGTACCTCAAGCCTACAAAATCTTGTTATTGATTTTAAACACCAGTTTTACAACAATCAAGAGTTCGGAAATCAAACGTTCGATTGAGTTCGATTGCCAAATTATTTTTTTTGTGAGTTCGATTTAGTTCGATTGAAATTCAGTTCGATTGACTATGCCGGGAGTCATGATGGCGAACCAACGACTTGGAGTGAAGATGGCATGCAACTGACTGACTCCAGTTCATTAGAAACATCAGTGAATACCGCACAGTTTCGGAAGTAGCGGTCCCCATTACTTTCGGAATTAGCAGGCGTAAGGGGCCGCAGCTTTCGGGTGGCTAAACACGAGAGTTACTGAAGAAAAAAATCATGTTTAATGAACACAACCATGAAATAACCATAAAAACACTTTAATTCTCTCTTTCCCACTGATCTATCGGCATTCTTGACAGTGAAACACTTAGCTGTTCCACCTGCACCTGGGGATGGGGGGAGGGGGGGAACTCCCTATAATGGCCTATACGGGGAGGCTTCGCTCGAAAGGGTATGCGCTTGAATGAACACGGTTTCGTCTCTTTTGTTTGATTTCTTTAAAGGAGCACTGTCACCGGGATTTTTGCTGTTTTTGGCTCAGTTCTGCCAAAATTACTGCCTTTTACCTGTTATCGTGCAAAAATTGCTCCTACAGAATCAGCAAGATGAATTCCAATGAAATTTTAGCAGGGAGAGCTAACCATAATAGTTTTTTGGGGTGATTTTTCAACGCATAGCTTGAAATTTTGAAAAAACTGGCAAGTTTTTTCAAATTTCAATCCATTTCCATCCTCGTCATCTTTGATGAAATACAGGAGTTTATTGTGTCAATGCAGTACTACAGTCCTTAGCAGCAAAATTAGACCATTATTTTAAGGTTTGCACCGATGCTATTGGCAGTTTTAAGCTTTTTAAAATGATAGTACAATGGCGTGACACTGCCCTTTAAGCTCTGTGTGTTCGTCACAACGACATCGCACATACAGCGAATCGCTAGTCACTATGGTATGTACGAATGGACCGTTACTTTCGGGGGGGAAGTTCATTCCCTGGGGGAGGGGATGGAGGGGTGTGCGTTCCATTTCGGGTGGTCCGTTGCATTCGTGAATTACTAGAAAGGTGCGAAGATTAGAGCTACTTCCAGATAGCCGTTACTTTCGGGAAGCCGCTTCTTTCGGAACTCTGCGGTATGCTATGTTGTCTTAAATTATGAAAATGCAGTTCAACGTTTTCTAGATTGTTCTTTTTACTCGTTTTCTTATGATGAGATGTTTGTTTGTTTTTTCTGTCAGGACGACAAGGACCAAAACGTACTCCTCCTCAGATTACGAACTTTCTGTCCAATGACTTGATTAACCCTGGACAGGTTAAAGGAGCTTTTGTGCTACCGTGTAGTGCAACTGGATACAACTTGACATGGTCATGGAATTTCAACGATGAAAAAATGGACCCAATTGCGTTGAAGTATGGCAACATAAGACTTCAGATAAATGGTACTTTAATCGGGAATAACCTTGGAATGGCAGAGAGCGGAACATATCAGTGTTTTGTCGAGGATGCAGTTACTCAAGTAAAGACTTTTAGCAGGAAAATCAGGGTCAACGTAACAGGTAAGAAATGTCTTCTAACATCCATACATCCATACAGATACTTAACTTACCCTCGGATTTTAGATTAGGTTGTACAGCTAATATCTCCGAGCATTTACAACCCAACCATCAGGTGGGAGATAGCAGGTACCGTGCAGGGGGAGGGGCTGCCTCCCGCCCCCACCTTTCAAAAGTAAAAAGCAAGTAATACTAAAAAAGATTGAAGTTACTTTTTTATTTAGCGTTTTGCCGAAAACTGATTAATCCTGTTTCAAAACACCTCTTTTTTGTTGCTGAAACTATGTAAGTTTCACCCACCATGTTAGTTTAAATGCATTTCCAGTCATTTCAGAGGACTTTTATTTAAAAATTTTCCGGGGAAACATGCCCCCGGTCCCCCCTAGTTGACTCACGCTGAGGCGTTCGAAGCGAGCCCCCCCCCCCCCCCGCCCAGTTGCAAACTTGCCGTGCGGGCCCTGGATAGACCACCACACCAGGAACTAGGTCCCCTACTCTTTTCGAACAGTGGGTGAGTTCTTTAACGCCCCACAGAATCAATTATGAAGAGTTGTGAGACGGGGTCGACGGTTAAGCGTCCTTATCAGAGAAGACGAGAAAGTTTTACCATTTGTAGATGCCATTGCAAAGGCCAAGGTCGCACTTTTTGCAATGTTGCAACATTTTCAAAGAAATCTGTTAGGACATGTTGTCACAAACATCGTCAACAAAACAAGAGCTTTGCATTTGCATGTTTCATTTTGTTATTTCTCATTTGCAACACAATATTTTTCTTTTGATCATTCGATACTTTTTCCCTTCTTTTCATCGGCCCAAGAGCCTACCACGTGCCCTACAAATACTGGAACAAGGACTATACTTGTGTAGCTCGCTTGTTTCCATATTCCGCCAGTTATTCTTTCTGCTAATAAGATGCATTATTCCACTCGACAAGTTTTTCTGTCGAGTCGACAATAATTTTGTCCGCTCGTACGACTCGACAACTTTTCGAAGCGGACCCTTGAGTGAACTAATAAGATACATTTTCCACTCGACAACTCTGTCTGTCAAGTCGACACAAGTTGTCCACTCGTACGAGCTGTAAAACGTATTTTTCCACTCGTATCATGTCGACAGTA
Source organism: Pachyseris speciosa (assembly GCA_016490735.1). NCBI lineage: Eukaryota > Metazoa > Cnidaria > Anthozoa > Scleractinia > Pachyseridae > Pachyseris > Pachyseris speciosa. The sequence continues at coordinate 563,415 of JAEMWC010000013.1, read as the reverse complement.
TTGGATATGAATGTTTGGCTTCGGCAAATAATCTATCCGCTCGCCACTGACAAATCACGGCTTAAACTTGTCCAATAATTGTTAAAGTGCACAGAAATCGAAATTTCAAGGCCACGTTTCTTCGATGATATGAAAATTGGTGTTTTTAAGAAATATTTTGAGGGGAAAATAATTTACTAAAAGTAGCAGGAACTTATTTTAAAATGCGGTGGAAGTTGGGCCTTTCTCACTAAAATTCTAGACAAAACGTGAGGGCTGGTGAATAGCCATGACGTCATTCGTGTGTACTCAGTCGAGTGAGTCACTCCGTTTTTGTGAGTTCCGTGGAATAAAAATGTTGGAGAACTACCAAGATTCACTACCCGGGCCGCCAGCTGCGCAAAACGTTCCAGGTTTAAGCTTTTTCGCCTTCTCAGATATGTTTCACGCTTGAAAATATCACACGAATGACGTCACAGAGACATGAAAAAATGGTAATTAATTTTCGATTCATGTGCACTTGAAATATAGAGTTCTGGGCTCAATTGACAGTTGTCAAAACAGTAAAAAATCAACTGTGCATGCAGCATATCTTGCCGCAAAAGTGAGAGAAAGAAGAAACTAGACTGGAATTATTAGAGGACTTTTTGGGGGGTAAATACCTCCCACCCCCGCCCCCACCCCCATCCCCCCCCCCCCCCCCAATTTAACCCACGATAGTAATGCCAATAATAATTGTTTTGCCAATAATAATGATTGGCAATATTAATGTATAAAAGCTATTATAACGCATTCGTTGAATTTAATCATATTTTGCCAAGATCAATCTTAAAAGCATCAGCTCACCTTTCTAGTTTATGCTCAGTCCTGGCAGGTGCGGCAAAAATTGAATCAATTATCCAGGACCCGGTTTGCAACAAGAGGCAAATTTGTCAATGTCTGGGGAAAAGAGCAATGATCAATCAGCAGCTCCATGGCAGAGCTAGGATGCCCTTGAAAAAAGTTTAGAACAGTTTGGCAAAATTTGTCTACTCACGACAAGTAGGTCGCACTTGTTTTGCGGTAACTATATATACCTGCCAACTTTTTCTGAGTCAAATGCGTGATATTTTCGTCTCCTCATGACCGGAATTTCCGAAAATGTTCCTTCGACTTCCGACGATCTATCGAAGACTTCCGAACGTTACCGAACATGTCCGTAGATGTTCCGATGACTTCCGAACATTTCCGAAGCTATTCGGGTGCGTTTGCAGTCCCTCAAATGCAAACTGAAACGCTACATTTTAGCGCATTCTGATACAGTAAGGCCTCAAACTCGACATAAAGTGCCATTTGTTGGAACACATTTACGGGGAATATTACAAGTCATCCGGATTTCTAACTCAGGCGTGAGACATTGTCCTCAAAGCGTGAGATCGATGTCTTTGGTCCGCAGGCGTGAGACTCACGCATAATGCGTGAGAGTTGGCAGGTATAAATTATATCAAACCAATCATCTCAAAACGTGCCGCACGAGCGGACCAATCATAGCACTACAGTTTCTGTTATTTTATCATCTTGGACAAGTTGTTAATCTTGAAAACGTCGGTGGCATTTGTCTTTTCTATAATTGATGTTTCAATTGAAGAAATCGGCCAATGTTTTTAAACTTGTCCACAAGTGCGACCTGGGCAAAGGCAGCACTTTCTCCTCAATTATTTAAATACCGTGAGTGTTGGTCCGGCCGGGGTTTGAACTTGCGACCTTCCGCACGGTAGTCCGGTGCTCTTCCATCTGAGCATTTTCAACAAATCCCCTTTTCTCCGATAATTTTACGTTTGGGAAGACCAAAATAGGCTTTCCATTTACATTCCAACGGGAATTTTTGGATTTTTTTGGTAAATGGTAAACAACCCAACAGTCCACTGGTTTGTTGGTCTCCTTCCTTCCTCATACTAGAGCATAATTCTTTGATTGCACTCACGTGATAAGACGGCCATGTTGGTGCCAAAACAATAGTAGCTCAAGGTTTGCATAATAATAGAGTCAAATTCCCAAAAGACTTATTCGCTATTGTTCTTTCCACCAACATGGCCAACGTGTCGTCAGGTGCAATCAAAGAATCAACGAACCTTTTGTTTTTCAACAGTTATTCAAGACTTCATCGGCAAAAAAACTGGCGTGGAGAAGGAGGTTAACATTGGGGACCCATTTTCCTTCAAATGCCCTCCTCATGAACTTAGCTACGGCGTCAGCTACTCCTGGGAAGGAGTGAAAACTAAAGTACAGTTGGAACGGAACGACAGACGAGCAATCTCGCCAACTGGCGAGCTTTTCATCATGTATGTGACCCGGGAAGACATAACGACGATCAACAGCAATGGTGGAATCTTATGTCAGATTTCTGCCGTAAACACGTTTTATGATTCTGGATCACTGAAATTGAAGCTTAAAGGTAAAACCAATACATTGTTGTTACCGTAAAAGCTCTATTAAGCCCCCACCCCCCTCCCACGGACATGAGATTTTGAAATTAGCCCCTCCTATTCTTTCTTACAAACCCCGCTGCATGCGGCCTAGTAGCCTGCGAGCAAGATCTCAACAGGGGTCTCACGCCCAATTTTCAATTTTCTCACTTTCAATTTTTTTAGATTTATTTCGGGCGCGAGAAGCGAGCAAAGCGAGCCGCGAGAGGGTTGGGTTGGTTCTTTTATCCCCACCACAATCCTCTCTCGGCTCGCTTTCACTGCAGTTTTTTTTAGTTTTGTAAAAGCCCTCCTCTCCAATAAGCCCACCGTTAATGAGTCCTGCAATTGAATAACCCCCCCCCCCCCCCAAGGGGCTTAATTGAGCTTTTACGGCGGTATTAACTGGGCAATTGTTTGAATAAATGGATAAGTTAGGGGCAAATTATTTGTCCATTACAGCGCGCTTTTGGCATGAGTGTCGTAAAACCAAAACCAAAGCCAGAAAAAAAACCAGTGCAACGAGCCAATCACAGACAGGGCAAACAATGGAAGGAACCAATCAGAATTGAAGGGCTGGGGGCATAAACTGCCTATGTGGAATTTTCGGCCGTTTTTTTAGTTCGCTTGGATTTGTCCAAATTTTTGCATGTGAACTCCATTTTGATTCAAAAACATTGTCCCGTATTTTTTTTCACCGATTTCTTTTTCGTTTTCGAGAAATAACGTATGCAAAAAAAAAAACACCTAAAACTCTACATAGGCAGTTTATGCCCCCAGCCCTTCAATTGACAGCAGTGTGATTCACTCTGATTCTATCCTTGCGAAACTATTTGTTCAACTCTTTAAAGGAGCTCGGTCACGATATTTTGGGCCATTATCAGAGACATAAAACGTGCATTTAAATAATGGAAAACAGTGAAATAACAGTTTGCCAGGGAAGATAAGCACCAAAGAGACAAGAATAAATGCAAATATGGCGAGGATGGCGAAGGATGGAGAAGATTGAAACGGATTACAAATGAGCGTTTTGAAATATTGAGCCTGAACTTTCAAAATCCAAAGACCATGACGTAGCTCCTTAAACTTAGTTGTTGTCATCATGGGACTTTATTGTTTTGAACATTTCATAGTATTGTATTCCTCAGTTTATTTATTCAATCAAGTCATTGTCTGCATTATATTTTAATTAGTTTTATATATTGCTATCGTTTAATTTTATAATTTTTTTACGCCTGTCCTTTTCGTTAGTTTGATGGTATATTGCCATGAATTTCCTCCACTCTACTGTCTTCACAGCCAATAACATCACGGCTTAACCGACATACGACCAATAACATCACGACTTCGTTGACCAATCACATCAACGACTAGAGCACTTACGCCATCTCCTGACGTTACTCAAATCACTTGACTCTGATGATGACTTCCGAGCAGGCTGTCGAAACGTCAGTCAGTGTCACCACAAACAGTCCTTCTCAGGACTACACTCACCCGGGCGATCGTGCTTCACTTAGTTATGATATGACCCCTGGGTTCAAACTATTTACGACCTTATATTTTAAGTTAGCAAGATGTTCTTCGGAATAGTTATGCTATTATATTTTCTTTATCTGTCAGCGGGAAAAGGTTTCCGGTCTAATGTACCTGTATTCTTTCAACGATTAAGAGACTGATTCATAGTCATACACTAATACTCTTCTGCAGGAACTGGGTCGGCACCAGACCGTCCCGCACAGTGGAAAGTTAAACCAGATAGTATAGAGTTAGCTATCGAGGGAAGGAAAAAAGAACTATACTGTCTGGCTATTGGAAAGTGAGTACTGTTCTTATTACAAATACGGAGACGTTGGGCTCGATTGAAAAAACGTTGACCTATACACTGAATGCATGAAACATAAACGATACGATAGCTGAGTTAATCGTTTGTCTTGCGATTTAGTCACGAATCGCGAAGTTTCCAGCACTATACTGCTGGCCTTCATAGGGCGTTTGTGTCGACTGGCTGTGGATCAATATAAGAAGAAAGTGGTTGATTGTGACTTGTTCGTTTCAGTCTCCGCTTGGCCGGCTCTTGTTGATTGACCTGGTGGAATTATGAAAAGGTGCATATTGAAATGCTTTCATTTAGCTCTTCAAAACTACAGGTAAACAATTTGCACCAGCAGTCCTTACGAAAGACCGATACAGTACGAGGAGAGAGCTGGCTCAAAATATTTCAACACAAGTGACGTTTTCCAAGAGCAACACGAACTGTTTCATTTACAATCACAAATTCAAAATGCTCAGCATGCGACAATGCATCTTCCCACAATTCTTTTAGGTCGTAGCGTCTTTGTTTCGTTTCTCGCACGGGTCAATGTTTTTCCCATCGAGTGTATACAGTGTGCCAAACTACGGTAGCTTAAGTTATTTCTGACACGGTTTAGTTAGGTAACAGTTACGTACCTTGTATTTTGAATGTCGAAATTGACCGCCGAGAAGAGTAAGTTTCCGGGGTTTCCTCTAAAGGTTAGCTCAGTGGCAGAACACCAGACTAACACGCGCGAGGTCGCGGGTTCAAACCCCGACCCGATCAATACTCGGGGTCTTTAAGTAATTGAGGAGAAAGTGCTGCCTTCGTAACGACATCTGCAAATGGTTAGACTTCTCGGATAAAGAACAACTCTTCATAATTGATTCTGTGGGACGTTAAAGAACCACTAGGGACATAGCGAACCTTGATTGTGGCCACACCCCCTGGGGTCAAACCTAACGTGGAGGTCGACAGTTGTAAGGGACTTCATGTCCTCTTGTTGTGCCTCCTTGGTTGTATCTCCTAAAGAAACATCTTCGTGCAACTTGTTGCGCAATAAAGGTTGCAATGCAAGTTTGCAACTGTTTGTAAGTCCATCTACCCTTAATCTTCACCCGCATTTCCAATGGATGATTTTCCTATAGAACGATTTTCAATTAAGTGTCGTAAAATCAAAAACAAAGCAATTACTCTAACCAATCACAAGAGACGCGAAGAACGCGACTAACCAATCAGAATTCGAAGCAGTTACATGTAGCGTGCAAGTCGCGATTGATGGTTCTGCTTCTCATCGGTCGTGAAAGTGGCGCAAGTTTTGCCAACCAATCACAATGCGAGGTGAAGTAATACCAAACAAACGGGGATTACTTTGGACACCAATTGAAAACCGCTCAATTCATATTCATTAAACATCAATGATAATAAAAAAACTTAACAATTTACAGGCCAGCGCCAAAGATAATCTGGAAGAAAAATGGGAAGCAACTTACGACCAGTGGAGACATCGAGATTCCAGAAGCATTTCGAAACAGACTTTTGAACATTACTAAAGCACAGAAGAGTAAACATGAAGATAGCTACTCCTGTGAAGCTGAAGTGAATGGTAGAGTTGTTAAGGAATACTCTTTCTCCCTGAAGGTGGAAGGTAAAGATCTTGTTTCAAATTTTCCTCGCTTACTTGTTTGCCGAAAAATTCT